>OZ023320.1:4294605-4334445 GCA_964007375.1 Ophion obscuratus
TGGGCGCTCGTTGGTGAGATTCGCGTATCATTTCAAGCCCGCCACCCTCAGCCGGTGCGCCGCAGTCACGGGGATTTTGCGGATCTGTTATACACACTCGCACGCGAAACGCGGGGAGAAAATATGCGCTATATACGTGGTACATGTACGGGAGAGCGTGACGATTTATTGCGGTCTGAGTCAAAGCCCCGCTGGGTCTATCCCATCCCCCCCTCCCTTTCCTTGCTGGTCTTTCTCCCCGCGCTCGTTAAGTGCACTCGGCAAAAAATTAAATCAACACGCAACTAAACTCGCATGTGTATGGATATGTGTGTGAGTATGTCTATATATATAAATATATATAATGTTGTTCCAATATATTTCGTCCCAAAATCAACGAGGCGGAAAAAAGTTTAATCACGGTCCTCGAAGCCGAATGTCTTCAAAACCTCTTTTATCCATATATATACAGGGTGATTGGAGAATTCGATATATTCCTTGAAAAGGATTATGCTAGAGGTAATTTGCAACAAATTAACCCAAGTCAAATAGGGGTAAAAAATAAGCGGGTTTCGAGTTATGGTGGTTTTAAGATTTTTTCTCGCATTTTCGGATTCATTACGAAAAACGAATAATTGTAAAAAAGTACTCCACTCTGGGCACGCAATTGATACTTTTGCTGAAAGCTGACAGATGAATGGTCAGTTAAAAAAAGCATGTCCACAATTCTCATAAAATTGGAAATAACAGATCTTAAGTGGCAAGAAATCTATTTTTTTTTTTGGAATATCTTCACAATTCGACGAGATTACGAACCCTCGCAAAGTTAATAACATGTGTAGATCCTTAGAAAGATCATGAAATAAGGACTTATTTCCGTAATTTTTATGTATTTTTTTGAGCAACTCCCGTCGATTTTTCAAAAATTTACACAAAGATTATAGTTCTCACCATTTAGGGGGTTAGCTTACTGTTAAAATGACGGGCACTCGTTCGTCGCTTGCGGCAACGCAAATTGAAGAGGAAGGTCCAAACTATGGTGCAGGAATCGCAGATTGAACGTAAACTTATGATGGCAATGATAGAACTGCTAGCACAACTTTAAAGCGTTTTTTTTCTACACTTTATTCAGTGTAATAATAGTTTAGTCTTGGTCGACGTTTTTTTTTCAACGTTTGTTTCATCAGTTATTAACAATAATGATGTGATTTTTCCTCGATTTTTTTTAATTAAAAATTTTTTTTTGTTGATCGAAACACAACGCAAAAAGCTCGGTCAAGTATTCGCCAATATCGTTCAATTTAAGAAAAATCTCGATTTTTTTTCTTTCAGATCAACGGGGTGGCCAAAATCAAGTACGTCGTTGAGCCCTTCACGTTTAGAGGTCCTTCACGAGTTTGTTTATAACTTGTTTAATTATTAATATTTTTAATGAACTTGGTAAACAACTTTGTTAATGTACGTAAAAATAAATGTTCAAAAGATTTTTCAATCATCTCACTTAATCCTTAATAAATCATTGTTTTAAATAACCCGGATTTTCGGGTCATCAGTAGCCTAACCCCTCAAGATCTGTTATTTCTGACAAGGAAATGTTGCGAGGTCGGTGCCTGCGATTTCGACGAAAATTGGCATGCTTGTAGAATGGATAAAAATAGGCGACACGTATTTTTTTTATATCCGTGGAACCCGATTTTCAAGCGGTGAAGCGCACCCTCGAAAATAGGGGTGTTTTTTGTTTTTCGTCGATAACGTTATTGTTCTCATGTTCAATGTATAGTACACGAAGAAATAAACATTTTTGCAATTTGAATTTTTTTCATATCTCGTATCGTTAACACGTTATCGACGAAAAACAAACAAAAAACACTCCAATTTACGAGGGTGCGTTTCAACCCTCAAAAATCGGGTTTCGCAGATATAACAAAAATACTTGCCTATTTTTATACGTTCTACGAGCATGTCAAATTTCATCGAAATCGAAGAGATCGACCTCGCAACCTTTCCTTGTGCGATTAAGGGGACTTCTCATTTTGGACGCTAAAAGGGCTATTTTCATGAATTTTTTGGATAGGTTTATATTATAGATATTGCTATAAATGTTGTTACATTTAATAAATACACTTACGAAATACATGAAATTTTTTTCTGATGTATTTATATATCCCAAACAAACTTTAAACGCGTTTTTCTCGGAACAACGTTTTTCGACGGCTTGTTGATAAAATCTTTGAAACTCCCGATCCGAACCTTATGAAATTTTAACCACACATGTTCTAAAACTATAGCTATAGAGCGCATATTCTTGAATTTTTTAAATTTTGATATTTTCTATTTTTTTTTGCCAAAAACGGTGAAAAAACCCGTTTTTTTTCGAAAAATGTCGTCTATTTTGTTATTTTTGCATATATCCAAAATCTAAACCCAGTTGATTTTTTTGTTTTAGAGGATACTATCCTGAGATTTCACCAACAGCGCAGACCTACAATTTTTTTAGGACTTTTTTAAACCACTATTTTTGTCTATAAATAGTGACTTAAATAAACCAAAATTAAAAAAAATGCATTTCGAAAGTGTATTTATTAAGTGTTAAGGTAAATGTCCCAATTATTGAACAGCTAAGGATCTGGGGGATTGAATTCGGTGAGAAAAAAATATAAAATTAAGAAAAAACCATCGCTTTCAGGTTCAAATGATACTTTGATATTTTTACTTTCGGAAAAATTACCCTTTAAATTATTTTTAAATGATTTCAAATGGAAAAAAAAATAACAATGTGAAGAATGCAAATGTCCCAATTATTGAACACTGGAAGTGCCTATGTCCATAATATTGAATAGGCATGTCCCAGTTATTGAACACTCTCGAGAATTCTTTTTCCGTTCTCAAAATATTATTGTGGGTACAATATTAAGAAATAAAATCAAAATCAAACACTTAAATAATCTTTTGTTAATCATGTAAAAATACAAAAATATATATTTAGTCTCTTTTGACAGGTTTTTGGTTCATTCGCACTTGGTTTATTTTTGCTTTTCAACTCGAACTTCATTTTATTTTTATTTTCAGCTTCCTCGTTTTCATGTTCTATTTTTGTTTGATTTTGTCGCAGCTTGGCTCCCTGAAATATCGGAGAGCAAAAAATATTGAACAGTACATTCGTATTTTTAGGTTACATTGAGGTTGTATTCTCTTTTTTACTTTCCTTTTTATGTTTATTGCACGAAAATACAAATAAAAAAAATATTTGACGATCTTAGAGTTATTATTAAAAGAATAAAGGCAAGTTTATTCAGGAACTTACAGTTTTTGTTTGAATAAATCCGATTCACACGATCTGTCACACGTTAACTGTCTCGATGTTTTGATGGGTTTAATGACGCCAACTTGGAGAATTCGAGTGTTCAATAATTGGGACACACTGCATTTTCTATGTCCCAATGATCGAACATCGTATTTTTTAACAAATAATTAAATAAAGTTTTTTCATAAAAATTGTTATTTGTAAGAAATTTTCTGAGGAAACTGAAACTCCTTTACTTTTTGAGATGCGAGGGTTTTTGAATTTTTTATGCCCTTACGCATGAAGCGGCGCGTCTTAGCAAAACGATAAGCAGTTACCACGAGACGTCAAATCGAGTCACCGTTGCTGATTAAATAATTTTTTTTCTCTATTAATTAAAGCTTTTTTTGCACAAGTAAGATAACATTTCGATAGCTAAAAGTTCCATATATGTAATGAAATGTTATAAATAAGTAAATGCATGCGGGTGAATGAGAAGTAATAAAAATACAAGATAGTGTTTAATAATTGGGACCTGTTAAATAATTGGGACGTTTACCTTACAACTTTTATATTAATATCTATAATATAAACCTATAAAAAAAATCATGAAAATGGCCTTTTTTAGCGGCTAAAGTAACAAGACCCCTTAACGTAATATTGGACATGCGTTTTTTTCAACGTGATCCTTTACTTATCAACTTTTAGAAAAATATCAACCGAGTGCCCAGAGTGGACTAGTTTTTTTTTTACACTTATTCGTTTTTGATACCGACCCAGAAAAAGTCCGAAAAAATCTTCAAACCGCCCATTTTCGACCCCTAGTTGACAGCTATTAATTTCCTGCAAACGACCTCTCGTCTGACCCCTTTCGAGGAATAGGTCGACTTTCCAATCACCCTGTATGTGTATCTATACGAATTTTTTTTTTTTTTTTTTCAAAATTTCCGTATGACTAATGGTCGAGCAAGCGTTAAAAAGTTTCAACGATCTATACGTCTTCCTGCGGCGTGGAAAAAAAAAGGATTCCAATAATCGCATGAGATGTCGCCGCGGTGCAATTTGTTCTCCTTCATCACGGTGCTAAACGCAGATGGGCTCGGATGGAAAATGATGGAAAATTATTGACGCGTGTGACAGCGCGTGGTGGTGCTCGCGAGACCGATGTGCCTCGGGCGCTGGAACTGATCAATTATTATTTTGCTCTCACGGGGAGAGAGGCTCGAGGATGATGTTTCATTAGACGAGGATCGGCGCGATAAAAGTTGAACTTCGAGGATGACGGAGCGCCTTTCGCGAGATGCCGAACAACGGGGACATTTGCGATACTTTTTTCTCACGAGATTATTGGGATGACGAGGTCGTAATTTTATCCACAGTTAATAAATTTTGTTGGCGCATTTGAATTTTTTTTTATTGAAAAATATTGATGAATAACGATTTATTATTATTCGAAAAGAGTGCCGAATTAGGGGGGGATGTATTTTTAGGTGAGAAAAAAAATTACTGATTTTTGTGATTTTTTTTACAAGAAAGATTTCTTCACTATTTTTGAGACTTAGGGTATGTTTTATTTCTACTTTTGGCTGTGGCATGGCATTTTTTTCTTTTATTTATCTTTAAAAATAGCGAAGGTATGGCACGGCCTTGTAAATGGGTCCCTGCAGATGTTGTCGGACGCCGTGACACGTAGCGTCGGCGACATTAATCTGAAAAAAAAACCAACAAAGTTTTTTCTGTCATTAACACTCATACGCAGAATATGAACCAAGAAAAAGTGAGAAATGTTGAAAATCGATGAAATGGTATGCTTTGAGACAAAAAGATTGAATTTTCCGAAAAAAAATTCTACATTTTGCAATAAAAAATACTCCTCTTTTTTATTTTCAAAAACATTTCGGGTCATGCTTTAGACAATAAGGTTCGAAAGATTTATACCAAATTTCGTCAGAATCGGTTGATTAGTTTCTTAGCTATATGTCACGCAAGGTCAAATTCGTCCAGGTCAAAATGACCCAATGTGTCAAGGAAGGATTCATCAAATTTTTCAAAAATGCCATGTAACAGCCAAAAGTAGTAATAAAACATCCCAGTGTCAAAAATAGTAGTAATAAAAGTATATTTTTATTTATTACTACTATAATAAATAGTAGTAATAAATAAAAATAGCAGTAATAAAACATCCCAGTGTCAAAAATAACGAAGAAATCTTTCCTTAAAAAAAAAAAATTATAAAAATCAGCAAATTTTTCCCTCGCCTAACGGTATCTCCCCCCTTAAAGTTTCGTATGACCGGATGGTTTTTCGAAATTTAGAAAATCACGAAAATGACGAGCTGTAGCAAAAAATTTCGATTTTCGACTAAAACAACAACTTTGATAATTCGTTATTAGCAAATGTATAAACACATGAAAAAGTTATTTTGGCATACTATAGAAAATGTTTTAAACTATGCTCCGTCCAAATTTGAAGTGAATCGGACGAACAGATTTTAAGATACAGCTTACACCGTCTCATAAAACGCAGTTTCGTGAAAAGAGAAAACGAAAAAAGGGTAGGTAAATCATAGCGTAGCGATCCGACCCTTCACAAAAATCCTCCAAAATCAAACAATTTTTTGGAATTTTTACAAAATCTTTGTTCCAAATTGAAGTCAAGACCCTTGGCTGTGAAGCTATGCAAAAAACGTATGGTCCAAATTTCAAGCTTACGCAACCCTCTTAAGGGAGACTTTGTCCTTGGAGTGCCATATTTCAGGTGTTTACATTTTATTTTTTTTAAAGGAAACGAGTAAAGCTTTTTGAGTGCGGTTTTTTTCTTGATTTTATTCATGATGTACAGAACGTTAAAAAATGTTTTTTTGAAAAAAAAACCAAAATGGCGGCCGTTGCAGCTCCGCGAAAACAGGTCCTCAAATCGCGGGAGGTAGACGGCTGACATCACTGCCCCCTCTTTGTTGATCTGAAACACAAATTCAAAGCATATTATCAATCTGTGACTCTTTGGTCATGGAATGACGGATGGGTTTTTCGTTTAGTACAAATTTCGAAAAAATGGCGGCAATTAAAAAAAAATCGAATTTTCGCGTTTTTTTTTTCGCATAAAAAGATAAATAATGAATGCAAAAATGTATCTATCGAAAAAACGATCCGTCATTCCGTGAAGACGTATTTTCTGAGTATGCTCTCCAAATTTCAGGTCGATATGTTAATTACAGCGGTCAGGAGAATGTCAGCTATTTTAAAAACGTGTTTTCGAGAACAACGCGTTTAAAGTTTTGTAATGTGTTTACACAAATGTATTTATAATTACCGCTAATCGGCAATGCCTGGTCCATAGAGGCAACCCCCCTCTTCTTCTAGCTACTCATGTTGAGCCGCTTGAATTTTTTGAAAATTTCAAGGACAAAGTCTCCCTTAAGACCTGGAGAACGTGGTAGATTTTGATTTCCCTTGAAGACGCGGCAATGCTGAAGGGGTTCATGAATTTTGAGGATTTCTCGGCTGTGGTAGTATTTACGAACGTCATCCGAGTATTGGCCCGGGCCAATGCTGCTCGATACGCCAGGGGGATGAAAGAGGCCAAAGGGTCGGCGGAAAAGTTGCTCGAGGAATTCTCACGGAGTTGAGTAGCGCAGAACTGTTGGGCGGCCGAGTCTGCCAGAAATCCACCAGTTTGCAATGGGGATGGAGTCCCGGGCCGGATACAGGAGAGGGAGAGAGAGAGAGAGAGAGAGAGAGAGAGAGAGAGGCTCACAACAACTGCCACTGCACAGGGGTTGGAATGGCTGCACACAGACGCAGACAGCCATACCCAACACTTTATCCATTAATGAAGTACCTTCATCAATCAAGCGCTATCTGCGCGAGGTCCGCGTTTTCCGGAAGCTCCAAAATCCCGCGGACGCTTTTGGTTCACCGCGCGCTTGCACACATACGCACACAACCCGTTGCCAACAAATGGTCGCATCTCCGCGGGGCTGTGCGAGTTATGGCTTCCCCCTGTCGTTATATCTTGGAGTTTGGTGGCTTTTTTTTTCCACGTCCACAGCCACTGGGTACCCTTATAATTTCGTCACGTCCGAGCGTCCGTCTGTCATGGCGGAGTGTCCACCACCCCTTCGTGCAACCCTTGGGTTCAACCAAAATAATTCGTCAAAATAGCAGCTGGTGGTAGCTCTCGAAAGTAGAGAAAATAATGAACAAATGGGTTATACGCAAGAGCTGATGGTATCCTTCAATGTCTGAACCGACAGGTACTTGACGCTCGTCCAGGATTTGCTTCATTATCCCAATTACTGTGACGTGGTGACTCGTCGTAAAATAGCTCCGCTTCCCCTCCATTTCTCTCACCTGTATGGATATATAAACATGAGGATAATGATTGGGCTGACGCAAAGATTAACGGTCCAGTCGCCTGATGTTGGAACGTACAAAGGGACGCCATTGGAAGGACGAACCTCATGCCGTCGTCATACATCAGCACCGCAATAACACATCGACGTCTTTGAATGATCATTACTATTTCCGGTCTTTCTTCGCACGTCCTTTTGGGCTCCAAGGATCCCATCCCTTCCACTTTGGACCCCCATTTGGTACTTGACTATTTCCTGAGAGCATGCCACCCGGAGTATTGTCGATGGACGCGCCCGGTAGCCGGGCTGCAAACCTCGGCTGAATGGACACCCATCCGAGTATTGGCCTCGGTCAACCCTGCTCGAAAGATTGCCGGAGGCGTGCACGACCCCTGTAAACGCTACGGGCGGTTGCAAGCTAGAATGACAACAGCAAGTCGGAAGATGAAGATACTTGGCTGTTCGCCAATATCCTTGGGTCTCCAATGCCGGCAAATCTTTGGTTCCTTTAGGGGGTCCGTGTCACTGGGTGTTTTCTCGTTTCGAAACGTAACCAGCCCCTTCACTCTTTAATTAGACCTGACAAGCTAACACGTCTCCAAATGTGGAAAGCGAAGGTGAAGATCTGGAGCTACTCAAAGACACGATGCTACATGTGCGTCGATCTTTAGCTTCCTATGGATAGCTGCCACATGTTTATGTGTGAAAAGCAACGATGAAACTTGGTTCAACAGCCTCCAAGGGCTGCGAACGTTCATAATTGGAGCGGACGTTCGGAACGACACTGAACAGACTCTGACGAGCATCAATTCTTCATCATGAAGAAGTGGACGTTTAATGACCCTGCTCTGTCGGGTGCCTTGATCGCTGGAGTTGCCCACCGTGTGCATTTTATTCTCGGCAAGTCGGTCGAAGTTTCATAGGTAATGTCAGAGTTCGCTGTGGTTATCGATGCTTTTCTATTTTTATCAGCCGGAAACGGCTAGTCGGTTGTTCCGCTATTGCGGATGTCGTTTTCCCTATTGGAAATGTAGCCCGGAAGTTTAACCTGGGGGTAGTAGAGACTGGTTTGACTCAGGGATATAATGGGACAGATGTTTGGGCACGCTCCTCCAGATAGAAGTACATTTGTTCTTTTCGTTTGGCGGGTGTTCATTGCGTGAATGGAATTTTTGATTGATCACTAAGGCTGGTGGCAATCTCTTATATTGGTGGCAAATATTAGGTTAGTTTTTCTACAGCACTAGGGCCGAAATGTTCTTTGGCAGAAAAAGAAGAAGGAGCCTGAGAAACTGAACCACCTGTACACTCCCATACATAAAATAGCCTTCAACAGTTTGTTCAATTGCTGCTTTCAACTTATGCGGCATTCAATATGGCGTTCTGTCAACGAGCTGCTTTCTGCTTTCAGCTTGACATTCCGTCAACGAACTGCTTTCAACCTGCCATTCCGTTGCGTTGATCACAGCAGAAGATTGTTTGGGTTTAGGCTTGTCTGAGTTTGTTTGTGTTTGTTTAGGGTCTTCATAGTGTCTTCACTGTGGGGCAGATGTCCGACTACAAACGCTGCTCCAGTTGGAAACGCATTTGCTCTCTTCGTTCAATGGGTGCTCATTGTGTCCAATGCAATTTGTGATCAATCTTTCAGGTTGACGGTAATCTTTTACATTGGCGAAAAGAATGGCAAAGATTAGATTAGTTTTTTTTACTGTACTGGGACCAAAACGAGTTCTAGCAGAAAAAAAAAGATCCTGAGAACCTGAACCACCTGTACACTCCTACCCACAAAACAGCCTCGGTATTAGCACACTAGCTGGAAACCTGCGAGTTTGTTCAACTGCTGCTTTCAACTTGTGCTGCATTTAACATGACATTCTGTCAACAAACCGCTTTCTGCTTTCAGCTCGACATTCCGTCGACGAACAGCTTTCAACTTGCCATTCCGTTGCGTTGATCATAGCAGAAGTTTGTTTGGGTTTAGGCTTGCCTGAGTCTGTGTTTGTTTAGGTTCTTCATAGTGTCTACACTGTGGGGCAGATGTCCTACTAAAAACGATGCTTCAGTTGAAAACGCATTTGCTCTCTTCGTTGAATGGGTGCTCATTGCGTCCAATGCAATTTGTGATCAATCCTTCATGTTAACGGTAATCTTTTACATTGGCGAAAAGAATGGCAAAGATTAGATTAGTCTTTTTACTGTACTGGGACCAAAACATGTTCTAGCAGAAAAAAAGATCCTGAGAACCTGAACCACCTGTACACTCCTACCCACACAACAGCCTCGGTATTGGCACACTAGCTGGAAACCTGCGAATTTGTTCAACTGCTGCTTTCAACTTGTGCTGCATTCAACATGACATTCTGTCAACGAGCCGCTTTCTGCTTCCAGCTCGACATTCCGTCAACGAACTGCTTTCAACTTGCCATTCCGTTGCGTTGATCATAGCAGAAGTTTGTTTGGGTTTAGGCTTGCCTGAGTCTGTGTTTGTTTATGTTCTTCATAGTGTCTACACTGTGGGGCAGATGTCCTACTAAAACGATGCTTCAGTTGAAAACGCAATTGCTCTCTTCATTGAATGGGTGCTCATTGCGTCCAATGCAATTTGTGATCAATCCTTCAGGTTGACGGTAATCTTTTACATTGGCGAAAAGAATGGCGAAGATTAGATTAGTTTTTTCACTGTATTGGGACCAAAACATGTTCTAGCAGAAAAAAAGATCCTGAGAACCTGAACCACCTGTACACTCCTACCCACAAAACAGCCTCGGTATTAGCACACTAGCTGGAAACCTGCGACTTTGTTCAACTGCTGCTTTCAACTTGTGCTGCATTCAACATGACATTCTGTCAACGAGCCGTTTTCTGCTTCCAGCTCGACATTCCGTCAACGAACTGCCTTCAACTTGCCATTCCATTGCGTTGATCATAGCAGAAGTTTGTTTGGGTTTAGGCTTGCCTGAGTCTGTGTTTGTTTATGTTCTTCATGGGGTCTACACTGTGGGGCAGATGTCCTACTAAAAACGATGCTTCAGTTGAAAACGCATTTGCTCTCTTCGTTGAATGGGTGCTCATTGCGTCCAATGCAATTTGTGATCAATCCTTCAGGTTGACGGTAATCTTTTACATTGGCGAAAAGAATGGCAAAGATTAGATTAGTTTTTTCACTCTATTGGGACCAAAACATGTTCTAGCAGAAAAAAAAGATCCTGAGAACCTGAACCACCTGTACACTCCTACCCACAAAACAGCCTCGGTATTAGCACACTAGCTGGAAACCTGCGAGTTTGTTCAACTGCTGCTTTCAACTTGTGCTGCATTCAACATGACATTCTATCAACGAGCTTTTTCCTGCTTCCAGCTCGACATTCCGTCAACGAACTGCCTTCAACTTGCCATTCCGGTGCGTTGATCATAGCAGAAGGTTGTTTGGGTTTAGGCTTGCCTGAGTCTGTTTGTGCTTGTTTAGGTTCTGCATAGTGACACTATGGGGCAGATGTTCAACTACAAACGCTGCTCCGCTTGAAACCACACTTTCGATCTCTGCATTCGATGGATGCTCTTTGTGCCCAATGGGATTCGTGATCAATCATTTAGGTTCATGGCAATCTTTTATGTTGATGGCAAAGGAGTTAGAAATAAGCTGAACCACTTGTACACTCCTTCACATATAACACCCTGGATATTGGCATACTAGCTGGAAAACCGTGAGCTTATTTCAACTTCATATCCCGTAACGTCGATCATACCAGAAGTTAAGAGAGCTGTGAGAAATCGCAACCAGACTATCTCTTTCTGCCACTCACTCTCACACACACACACACACATACCTCAATCCCCACAAATTCTATTCCACATACACAAGCACGCGTTCGTACGATGCGGATTCTGCGACACCCCCGTGATCCCCTGGGGCTTGGGGTGAGAGTTGCTCGACGATGCGAAGGGAAACTCGTCGCGGCTTAGCCAAGAGCTCGATCTTGGAGTAACTATCGCACCAACGAGAACGCCCGCCCCCGCATCACCCGCGGACGAACGTCTCGCTGCCGGCGAGGAAATTACGTGTCAGAGCCACGCGTCAAAGATTCCTCGAAGCTGTTCTTCAAGTTTATACATATATATGTGGAGAGGTGAGTTTCAACCGGTCGTATCAGCGTAACGTCGCCTATTAGCACAACTGGCTGTTTTCAGGACGGTCCTTAACGTTTTTCTTTACACGACTCGTTGCTTTGGGGACAGGAAAGACCTTGAAATTATCATTGTGGGCATATACTTATATGCATCTAAAGGTGACTTTAGAGACGTTGTAGTTTATGTGATGTTGAGTATGGGAACCATTGGTTACGATGAGAACGAACCCTCAAGATGTCTTCAAAATCACCTTACCTCATATATATATATATATATATATATATATATATATATATATATATATATATATATATATATATATATATATATATATATATATATCTATTCGCTGGGCTCGGTTCGAGGGATTCTCCCGATAACCTCAGGTTGCCAGCACCTACAGCATAGGTAGACCTGGTCGGTATGCAAGACCCTGTGCATACAACATTCATACATACGCGTATGTACACAAACGAGTAATTGTTTGAAAAAGCACCACGCTTTTGTGGATCTCGATCTATATGTAGACAGATATATAGACGCGGATACGCACGCACGCACGCACACACACACACCCACACACACACCACACACACACACACACACACACACACACACACACACACACACACACACACACACACACACACACACACGCACGCACGCACGCACGCACGCACGCGCACACGCACACGCACACGCACACACACACGCACACACACACACCCACACCCACACACACACACACACACACACACACACACACACACACACACACACACACACACACACACACACACACACACACACACACACACACACACACACCCAAACAAACGCGCACACACACACACGCGCGCGCACACACACACACACACACACACACACACACACACACACACACACACACACACACACACACACACGCACACACACGCGCGCGCGCGCGCACAGCTGTAGGCAGATATAGATCGATGTAAATCGGTCTGGACAGATATAAATGTAGACGTGGATTTGCTTGCTACCTTCCTATAGATATTATTGCCGAACGAAAATAAATTTTCTTACCCATTCGGATATTTTGATCCTAGCTGAAATAAACCTTCCAATTATCAATTGAATTGTTAATTATAATTATAATTTAATAGTTATATTTATACTATAATCATTATAATAATGGATAATCTATGAATAAATAATTATTTAATTATTGATGAGTATATTGAAAAATTTGTTTGAATATTGGAAATTGTATTGAAAAATAAATTAATATATTGATTCTAGCTGAAATAATTATTTTTATTGTTTGTTGATAATTAATAATAAAATTATATGTAGTGATTTGATAGATATAATAATAAATTGTAATTTTATTATTCCAATGAAAGTTAAATTTTTGCTTATGATTGAGAATTGACCTATTAATAAATAATTCTCGTACTTATGGATTAATATGCCCATCCTAGCTGAAACAATTATTTCAATTATTAATTACTTGATCATGATCGACGTCCGCGCTTGAGCAAGACGTCGCAACGTTTATATATACAGGGTGGCCAGAAGCGTGACGTCCAAAGGGAAAATCTAGATGCCTCGTGCCAATACCTACCCGAATCACCCCTATTTATGTTCTGCGATCTTTTTATTTTTCGGAAAAAAAAATTAAAGTTATTCTCTTTTGTGTAACTTTTCTCGCGATATTTTTTACTCGTGTTATCGTTATGAAGTGCATTGTTGAGCGATAAATAAATGACCGACTGAACATTCACGTTGATGCCTTGGGTTTTGATGATAAGTGCGAAAATCCGTTTTGGGACGATCAGATAACTGAAGTTCAGATGATGAAAAAGAATGCTTATACTAGTCTGCGTGACTCCCAATGACTTTTAAGAACTTCTGACAGGAAAGTACATATAAAAAAGCGAAAAAAAATAAAAACCTATGGTACGGGAATAATCGAAAACAATTAAATGCTTTTTTTTTTCAAAACGTAGAAAAGATCGTAGCACATAGAGGGGGGTGGTTCGGAGAGATATTGATACGAGACATTTAAATTTTTTGGACGTCACTTTTAGGGCCACCCTATACATGTGTATATATATATATTTATATATATATATATATATATATATATGGGGATATAATAAGGTGCGAAGTGGAATGCTTCATCGAGTCTTCCAACCGCGGCCTCATTACCGGCCGAATCGATTAATCTTCCGCTATGGTGTTCCGCCGCCTTCCATTTTCCTCTTTCACTCGCTGTGGCCCTACGCGCCCTCTTTCTTCCTTCCTTCTTGGTTCGTCTCGTCTTATACCGGAAGTATTTCTCACTAATTATGCAAAAAAATACGTACGCCCCATTATTCGTCTTCGCGGGCGTACAGTCCCTTTATTAATCACTACCTCGGGGTAATTTATTAATTCCGGAGCTTCTCTTGTTCGACGACACTGCGCTGCTATTGTGGGGATGCTTTTTGCGGGCCAAACAGGCAGTTCGCGCGGTAAGTGGCTGAAAAGGCTCGAGGGCTTTTTTTATGTCGGGCGGCGCTACAGAGCAGGGGCCAGGGAGAAAGAGACAGAGAGAGAGAGAGAAAGAAAAAAAGGAGAACAGTCAGAGAAAGTGAGGGCGAGAAAAAGCGAGGGAGATTAAGGGGGAAACAGCAGGAGAGTACGAGCAAAAAACGGAGGTTCGACATAAATGGTAGAAAGTAATCCGGTAGGGCAAATTTTTCTGGCAGCTTAATTACCGCTTCCAGCACACTTGAGTCTGAAATTGTCAATCGGCGGGCGAGAACTCGTTGCAAACGAGAGAGAGAGAGGGGGAGAGAGTACTGAGAAAAAAGGAAATGTATTATATATTATATACATATAAATTATATATATACATACACACACACACACACACACACACACACACACACACACACACACACACACACACACACACACACACACACACACACACACACACACACACACACACACACACACACACACACACACACACACACACACACACACACACACACACACACACACACACACACACACATATATATATATATATATATATATTAGGGTGGCCCTTGATATGGGTAAAAAAAAATTGATCGCGCCGCACTCCAAGACGGATCCAAATAATAAAAAAAAAATCTACGCGAAGCCCCAGCTATGTCCGTTAAGAGGAAGGCGTGCCTGTAAGCATGAACTTAAAATTAAATATCAATTTTTCTTCATGATTGGAGAAATTTCGATTTTTTAAATCTAGTTTATTTGTCATTTTTTTTTACTTTCCGAAGTTATTGAATATTGGTATTCAATATACAGGCTTCGCGTAGATTTTTTTTTATTATTTTAAACTGTTTTGGGGGCGGCGCGATCAATTTTTTTTACCCATATCAAGGGCCACCCTATATATATAATATATATATATATATATATATATATATATATATATATATATATATATACAGGGTGTCCCAGAAGTAACGTACGCCCTTCATGCATCTGGTAGAAAAACAAATTCTGAGACGTAAAGTCCTCAGTCATTTTTTGATCAGACGCATAGATAATTAATTATGAATTAAAATAAACAGCCAATCAGGTGCGCGCTACAGCGGAAAGACAGCGTAGAGGGGAGGGATAGGGGAATGCGTTGTAATTGCGTGCGCCTGAAAATGTGTGCGGAGGGAAAATTCCGAAAGAATGTGTGCAAGTGTGTGTGTGTGTGTGTGTGCAAGTGTGTGTCTCCTAGTGTGTGTCTCCTAGTGTGAGTGTACGTGCGCACACGCCTGTGTGTGCGCACACACATGCTTTCGGAATTTTCCCTCCGCACACATATTTAGGCGCACGCAATTACAACGCATTCCCCTATCCCTCCCATCTACGCTGCCTTTCCGCTGTAGCGCGCACCTGATTGGCTATATATTTTAATTCATAATTAATTATCTATGCGTCTGATCAAAAAATGACTGAGGACTTTTCGTCTCAGTATTTTTTTTCCGACCAGATGCTAGAAGGGCGAACGTTACTTCTGGGACAGCCTGTGTATATACAGGGTGTTAGGAAGGTCGATGCAAAGCCTGAAGGGTGTGATAGATCACCTCGTTAGGAACATATCTACCTAGGTTACCTTAGTCCAAAGTCTAAGGATTTCGAGTTATAATGGTAAGTATGATTTTTGGATAATTTGCCAACATTAGGTACTAACTCGTTGAACTCTTATGTTAATGCTATTTTTTTTCAAATAGCATTAACATGAGACGGATTTTTATTTTTTGACAAGTTTTTAATTATTCAACACGTCCCATTTAGTTCGTTGTGCGGATACAGATGATTGTATTGTTGTTTGTCGATTGAATACACATTAAGCTAAGACGCCAATAAGTTTTTAGTTACCAATTATTGGCTGTTTGAGCATTATGAACGAGTTATACCTAATTTTGGGAAATTCTCCAAAAATCATACTAACCATGATCACTCGAAATTCTTAGAGTTTGGATTAAGGTAACCTAGGTTAGATATGTTCCTAACGAGGTGCCCTATCGCCCCCTTAAGGCTTCGCATCGACCTTCCTAACATTTTGAGAGATTTTGGGCTTTATGCTATTTTTTTTCAATCAACAGCTTTTGGTTTTTCGCATGCCATTTCTACAAATGATATGCGTTGTGCATTTTTTTACAGCGCAGGCTATCAAAGTCAGGTGGTCGAATTGCTTTGTATGGAAATTCTGCATAAGATCTTTTTTTTGTAAAGTTTCCTTGATATTTAAGGTTAAAAAGAAGACTTTTCTAGATAAAACAAATAACCAAGAGTATTAAAAAAACCGGGTCAAAAAAGTTATCATTTGTAGAAATGACATGCGAAAAACCAAAATCAGATGATTTTTATCTCGAAAGCCGTGTGGGACTTTTACTAAAGTGAAATTCCAGCATATAGTCAGACATGAGCTAACCTATCGACAGTTTCAACATTATCCATTCGTAACATTACACCCTGTATTTGGTTTTAATGGAATTTTGAGACGTAATTGTAAGTAATTTATAATTAAAAATGAATTTATTCCTTTATTTTAAATATTCATAATTTAGTTGTGATTTTTTATTTCTGTTTGAATGTTTCTGTTCACTTTTGGGACGTTAATCTTTTTTTTTTTTAATTTAATTTTAATTGCTCGCTTGTATTCGGAATTCAAGGTGAGTGAGCGGGTCTGCACAAGCTCCCAAGAACAGAGCGATTTTCAATATTTCTCCTAGCGAAAGTCTTGGGATGAGGAGATCGCGATTTTACCCACAATTAATACGTTGTCTTGTAAAGTGTGAGTTTTTTTTTAATTGACAAATATTGATAAACAATGACGTTATTATTATTAAAAAAAAGTGCCGTTATTGCTTCATGGTCCATCGTGCTTTTTGCAACTACGATATTTGTAAATAAAAAATAAACAAAATTTACTTTTAGTGTAATAATAAAACCTTCGTATGACCGAATAGTTCTCTAAAATTTCCAAAATTGCCCAGCTGTAGAAAAAAACGTTCGATTTTCGATAAAAAAAACAAATTTAATAATTTATTATTAAAAAATGAAAACATATGCAAAAATCATCTGGTCATACGAATAAGAATGTTACAAACTATGCTCCATCAGAATTCAAAGTGAATCGGACGCCTGGATTTTACGATCCGGCTTACACCCTTCTATAAAAAAAAGTATTCGAGCAAAAGGCAAAAGAAGAGTAGAACGCAAATGGACGCTTGGCCGCTTCGCAGTCCGTGCTTCTCCACAAAAATCCCAAAAACTCGGTTAATTTTTCAAACTTTTACAAAATCTTCGTTGCAAATGGAAGTTAAGGCCTTAGGCCACCGTAACGGGTATAAAATCATGTGCGAATTTAACAATTTTTTTTCCTACGAAAAAGTGATTCACTCATAAAATTAATTACACATCTATTTAGTATAAATATCAAGCTGTCAGAAAAAATATATATATTTTTTTTTCGATGTACAAAATGGCCGACTGCTCGAGACTTCTCGAAACAGCTTTTTTCCAATTCGCGTGACAAATAACTTCAACAATTTTCACTCGATTTACTTCGAATTTAAAAGTTATGTTCCTAATTGCATTTCGCAAACAAGTACGTACGGAATTTCTGATTAATCGAAAACTTTTCATTTTATGAGCACTTTATGAGCAGTTGTAACGAAATTTTTCACTGAAAATTCATTTCTCAACTTCAAATACCTACAACGTTTGAATAAAACAACATTTTTTAAATTCCCTCCGTACTTCTCTAGGTATTCTAATGTAGATTGACGAGAATTTTTGTTTTTTGTTCTGGGTGAAAAATTGTGGATGCCAAATGTCACGCCGCGGAGCGCCTAAAAAATGATAACAAAAGAAAATATTAGTAGTCGGCCATTTTGTACAACGAAAAAAAATATAACGTAAATGTCCCAATTATTGAACAGCTAAGGATCTGGGGGATTGAATTCGGTGAGAAAAAAATATAAAATCAAGAAAAAACCATCGCCTTCAGGTGCAAATGATACTTTGATATTTTTACTTTCGAAAAATCACCCTTTAAATTATTTTTAAATGATTTCAAATGAAAAAAAGAATAACAATATGAAGAATGCAAATTTCCCAATTATTGAACACTGGACATGCCTATGTCCCTAATATTGAACAGGCATGTCCCAGTTATTGAACACTCTCGAGAATTCTTTTTCCGTTCTAAAAATATTATTTTGGGTACAATATTAAGAAATAAAAGCAAAATCAAACACTTATATAATCTTTTGTTAATTATGTAAAAATACAAAAATATATATTTAGTCTCTTTTGGCAGGTTTTTGGTTCATTCGCATTTGGTTTATTTTTGCTTTTCAACTCGAACTTTATTTTATTTTTATTTTCAGCTTCCTCGTTTTCATATTCTGTTTTTGTTTGATTTCGTCGCAGCTTGGCTCCCTGAAATATCGGAGAGCAAAAAATATTGAACAGTACATTCGTATTTTTAGGTTACATTTAGGTTATATTCTCTTTTTACTTTCCTTTTTATGTTTATTGCACGAAAATACAAATGAAAAATATATTTGACGATCTTAGAGTTATTATTAAAAGAATAAAGGTAAGTTTATTCAGGAACTTACAGTTTTTGTTTGAATAAATCCGATTCACACGATCTGTCACACGTTAACTGTCTCGATATTTTGATGGGTTTAATGACGCCAACTTGGAGAATTCGAGTGTTCAATAATTGGGACACACTGCATTTTCTATGTCCCAATGATCGAACACCGTATATTTTAACAAATAATTAAATAAAGTTTTTTCATAAAAATTGTTATTTGTAAGAAATTTTCTGAGGAACCTGAAACGCCTTTACTTTTTGAGATGCGACGATTTTTGAATTTTTTGTGCCCTTACGCATGAAGCGGCGCGTCTTAGCAAAAAACGATAAGCAGTTACCACGAGACGTCAAATCGAGTCACCGTTGCTGATTAAATAATTTTTTTCTCTATTAATTAAAGCTTTTTTGCACAAGTAAGGTAACATTTCGATAGCTGAAAGTTCCATATGTGTAATGAAATTTTATAAATAAGTAAATGCATGCAGGTGAATGAGAAATAATAAAAATACAAGATAGTGTTCAATAATTGGGACATTTACCTTACATATTTTCTAACAGCTTGATATTCATACTAAATATATGTGTAATTAATTTTATGAGCGAACCACTTTTGCATACGAAAAAAATAGTTAAATTCGCACATGATTTTATACCCGTTAGTGTAGCTAAGTCCATAAAGCTCCACAATAAAAAAATCAAATTTTTGAAATGTCAAGCCTACGCAGACCCCTTGAGTACTCAATTAGTATTCTCCACAATATACAAAAAACACACCTATTTGAGGGTTGTTTCGCGTTAGCAAATGGACCGTGGATCGTCGATTACACTCCCCATATCGTACCGTCGATCGTCGTTTTTCTCTCTTTCCTTCTTTGCGTTCCCACATTTGCAACTTCGACATCGACGCTGGAAGTTCATTATTATAGCCTTGCAACAATAATAGCAGCCCTCGAGTTCTCGGAACCAAAATGGCTTTCTCGATTCTCGTCCGATTACGCGTTTTTTTTCCACGGAACTATTGTGTTTCTCTCTTCCTCTCTCTAGTTTTCTCGTCTTTTTTATTATTCAGCTGGTTATCGTTTAACGTATTGCACTATTGATCGCTGCCAAGCGGAGTAGCAGTCCCCTGTGGGTATGTGCATTAATGCGCACGTGGAGAAAAGTTTAGATGGGACGGACGATGCGCCCCTGTACTCGGTACTCGCGAGCCAAGTACGTAAAACCAGACCGCATGCTGAATTGAATTTCATATATATATATATATATATGTATGTATAAATGTGTATAAGGTATTCCACGTGAATCCGGTGGACTTTTTACCTGACCCCCGCCAATTCGATTAATTTTTTTTTAATCTGATTCCATTGACTCTAAAAGATACTCTGAATCTTTTTTATATTTTTCGAAACAACCCTTGGTAAAAAAAAATTCTCCGATAAAAACGCCCCGATTTAAAAATCTGAAAAAATTCCCAAAAGTGTGTGATTATGTGTAAAAATTTTCAAGCTATCACCTACAGTGGAATTTTTTTGTGTGCTTTCTGAGCGATGAACGTTAAAAAAAAATCGAAAAATTCAAGAACCGCTGTCTTAGGGCGCATAGTTAAATATTTTGATACCCATAATGAATTTTTTTGACCATTTTTGAATAACCAAATCACAATCATGGACCTCGGACAGTTAGCAGTCAATTTTTCGGATTTTTTAAAACGTTAATCGCTTAGAAAGTACAGAAAAATTCATACTTTCACTGCGGGTGATAGATTGAAAAATTTTACATATAATGACGCATTTTTGGGAATTTTTCCGGATCTTTAAATCGGGGCGTTTTGCTTTCGGAGATTTTTTTTGAATAAGGGTTGTTTTGAAAAATGTAAAAAAAATTCAGGGTGTCTTTTAGAAGTCAACGGAATCAGATAAAAAACATTAATCGAATTGGTGGGGGTCAGGGAAAAAGTCTACCGGATTCGCGTGGAATGCCTCATATGTATATCTACAGACATATATAGAGGGTGGACCATTTAACGTGGCCGCCCCAAATATCTCCGTTGCCTTTAGAGTGACGAAAAAAATGTCAGCACGTAATTTGATTGATTTCAAAGAGCTGCTAAAGTGGTGAAAAATTCATTTTTGTCAAGGTCATAGTTTGTGCGTTCTCAAGGTCATCAACGGTTTTTCAAATGGGAACATGTTTGTTTTTTTAAGGAGACATTATAGCTGATATTCAGACGAATCCAACGACCTATGATATCATGACCTTGAAATGATCTTTCACCAAAATACACGTGTAAAAACGGGAAATATTTCACCACAATATTTTTCACCACAAGAAATTTATCATCACGATTTAAAAAAAATGTCTGAAAAACAATTTAAAATGTTCGAAACAAAAAAAATTGATAAAAATTCGAATCACTGTAATTTAGCAAAAAATCCCAGTTGTCGGTAAAACCGATTTTGACGCCACACGAAATTTTTCTAATATGCGGTACTTGCGCATCGCGCAACCCAGTTACGATACGGTTGTCCACGGTAGGAGTTCTAAAGGCGGAAACAAAAGTTTTCATCAGTTTTGAGGGTAAATATTACTTTTATTACTTGAGATAAAATGAATCTTTAGTTTTTTGAAACATTTAAAAATAGATTCGCAATAATAAGTCAGTATTAGACATATTTATTAAATGGTCTTGTATTCTAGCCTCTTTCCAGTAGGTGAACACATCAACTCTGTTCTGACAATGCCCAAAGCAGAGTGAAAAATTCAGCTCGTCTGCTGAAAATAGCTAAATGAATTACTATTTATAGATGGCAATGTACATTTTATTAAATACTCTCACAATGTAATTTCATTATTTTATTTTAATTTTGACAAAATTTTAATTCCATTTCTCTGTTGGACAAAACTGGGAGTTTTTGAGAACATCACGTTAAGGTGCAAAAAAAAGCTTTGTGTATCCTACGAAATCGCAATAACAAATATAATACTCATTTGCATAAGAATATTATCACTTTTATGCCCCTCCAGTGATCTCCAAATTGGCCATTTAATAAAAATTAATAATAAATCGTTATGCTTCACAGCGCTTCTCGACACTGCACGTCCATTTATTGGCGATTTAGTAATTTCGCTACTTTTTAATTCCTTCAACATTATTAAATGCAATTACTTCAAATATTTTTTTCCATTACCAGAATAATAATTTTAGTTAGCGGTTGAAAAATTTGTTTTGATAATATTTTCATTTTACAGTTCATCTGAAATCTGCCAAAATGTTTTTTTTTCGGTAAAAAATAATGAACAGGTCGACTCGCTTTGCAAATAGAAAATGCGATTCGATAATTTACATTTGTCGTTTAATACTTGAAAAAGAAAATCGTGCGTGAGCGATTGTTTCCATTGTTTTGCCGATTTTTGACAATGTTTGGCACTTGTTGCCAATTTTCGCCAATTTTTGCCAATTTGTGCCAATTTTTGCCAATTGTTGCCAATTTTTGCCAATTGTTGCCAATTTTTGCCAATTGTTGCCAATTTTTGCCAATTGTTGCCAATTGTTGCCAATTGTTGCCAATTGTTGCCAAATTTTGCCAATGTTTGCCAGTTGTTGCCAATCGTTGCCAATTGTTGCCAACTGTTGCTAATTTTGCCACTTGTTGACTATTGTTGCCAATTGTTGCCAATTGTTGCCAAATTTCGCCAATTTTTGCCAATTGTTGACAAATTTTGCCAATGTTTGCCAGTTGTTGCCAATTGTCTGCCAATTGTTGCCAATTATTGCCAATTTTTGCCAACTGTTGCTAATTTTTGCCAATTGTTGCCAATTTTTGCCAATTTTTGCCAATTGTTGCCAAATTTTGCCAATTTTTGCTAATTGTTGCCAAACCTTGCCAATTGTTGCCAAATTTTGCCAATGTTTGCCAGTTGTTGCCAATTTTTCCTATTTTTGCCAATTTTTATCGCACGACAGTAAAAAAAAGTTTAGCTCGCAATGACACACCCTGTATGCTCGCCAAACAGGCTCTCATAGTTGTGAATCACTCTGTATATGTGTGTACACATAAATTCCCGATAGCATGTGTGTATCTATGGATGACATATATATGTACGTTTCGAGAACATCGGAGCAGAAACGGCGTGTGGTACCGCGCGAGTCCGCTGGGACGCGAAGTCCGTGTATGCAAGCCCCTGGGATCGAAAATTTATTAGGAAACTCCGTGCAAATACGAGCGCGAAGCAACAATTAAGCGTCACGTTCGGAGCTGCTGACGGGAATTCCAAGAGAGAGAGAGAGAGAGAGAGAGAGAGAGAGAGGGACGGGGGGAGAGAGAGAAAGAGAATTGTTGCATGTCTCGCCGTAGAAAGTTCAATAACTCCGCTAATTACCCGAGTCTGAAAACGGAATGCCAATTCGATCCTGTTTTCGATGCAACCGTACTTTCCCCACGTACATATTTGGATCTTCTGGAGCTAATTTTGTCTCAATTCCGTTCAATTCGGAGCTGCCGAAAAATATCAATTTTCCAATTGCGTCCTGTTTCGGAGCTCCTGATTTCGTGAATTAAGGAGACCAGGCAGTTTTTAAACATTCTCGCGTTCATATATTTTTCAAGAAAAGCTTGGGGGGGGGGTATAATATCTCTTTTTAGGCGTGTTTGTTATAGTGTTGAGTAAATAGATTTGTCGAGATATCGAGGCTCCAGTTGAGAGAGAAAAATTATGTGCAATTGGGATTCATCACAATATCTTGAAAAATCCTGGACGTATCAACTACATTTTTTTACCGGAATTGAAAAATACTGTAACGCATTTAGTATACTTCATATCTGATTGGCAAAAAAAATGTTTTTGCAGTTTGATAATAATGAGTAGCCAGAACTTCTGTTTTTACTGGAGTACTCTCTCTCTCTCTCTCTTTGTCTTTGAGATTTTAACTTAAATTTAATTGATTTTTATTGGTTCTATTACTTAAGTTCGGTTTCATTTATTGTTTTACTCTCATTATGATCATTACTATTTTTTGGTAATTTTTTTATTATTACCATTTCACTATTAAGTTACGTTCAATTTATTCTTGCACCTTTGAGTCAAAGTAATTTAGTAATTACTAATTAAGTTAGGTTTTATTTATTTATTTACTTGTATTATAATAATTATTGATATTACCATTATACCACCGAATAAGTGACGTTTAATTTATCGTTGTACTTTCACGTAGAAGTCGTTTAGTCACTACTGATTGAGTTGGGTTTTATTAATTTTTTTTACTTTCATTATTATCATGTATCGTCCCGCTAAAAAAAATCCCAAAATATACTTATTTTTTTCGCCGCTACAGTGGTCTTACCCCTTGTTAAAAAAAAAAATTGTTTCGTACACTTAAATATACTATCAAAGTATATCTAAATTTTGACAATTGTAGAATAATTATTTCTCATTTTAAAAAATCCCTCAATGTTGTTTATTTTTTCCTGTCTAAATGTATATCCCGCCTTAAACTACGAATGAATCAATTTCTCTCGCTCTCTCCTGCTGGTATTCTTTTTGGCTTTCCCACCTCGCCCTTTTGCAAATTTTCCCCTCATTTCAATTATTATCACCATCCTAATCAACAATCAGGATGCAACAGACCAAACGATCCTATTTCCTGCTACAATCATCGTCGTCTACTTTCCGTCTGCCCTTCGAACGAGGCTTCGATGGTCCTCGAAACGAAAGTACCATTTTCACGATAATATAAGTGCGCGATTCAAAGGCGCTACTTTTCTTTTGACAACGCGGCATTTGATCATCTCCGACGAGGGTGCAAAAAAAAGCCACCCTCTGTTTTTACCCAACGCGTTTTGCCGCACAGAGCAGACGAGTCCTGTCTCTCTCTTCGTCCGTTGCCTGCGCAGTCGACGTCCGAGCGCCTCGGCCCTTTCGCCTAATTAGCAAGACGCTAATGGACAATTAAAAGTCCGTAAGCCAATAAATTTAATCGAAAGAGCCCGCTCGGGGCTTTTTCCTCGTCGAGCTCTCCGGGACACTGGACGATGACCTACGAGAGAGTACACGAGAAGCTTTTTACTCAGGCTACGTGTTCACGCGTCCACCAATGGCTCCACGAAAGTCCTTTTTCCGCCACTTTGACGCTTGTTTGCCGTTAAATTGTCAATTTTCCAACGGGGAGCTGCTCCTTGATGAAGGCATTCGCTCAGTTGACGACGTCGAGTCACGAAGAGCTGCCTGGCGTTTCCGGTTCCTTTAACGGAGACTTTGTCCTTGAAATTGCAGCGGGAGATAGAAGAAGAGGAGCTAGAAGAAGAGGAGGGATGCCTCTATGGACCAGGCATTGCCGATTAGCGGTAATTATAAACACATTTGTGTAAACACATTAACGCATTTTTAAATGCGTTTTTCTCGAAAACATGTTTTTAAAAATGGCTGACATTCTCCTGACCGCTGTAATTAACATATCGACCTGAAATTTGGAGAGCATACTCAGAAAATATGTCTTCACAGAATGACGGATCGTTTTTTCGATAGATACATTTTTGCATTTATTATTTATCTTTTTATGCGAAAAAAACGCGAAAATTCGATTTTTTTTTAAATTGCCGCCATTTTCCGAAATTTGTACTAAACGAAGAACCCATCCGTCATTCCATGACCAAAGGGTCACAGATTGATAATACGCTTTGAATTTGTGTTTCAGATCAACAAAGAGGGGGCAGTGATGTCAGCCGTTTACCTCCCGCGATTTGAGGACCTGTTTTCGCGGAGCTTCAACGGCCGCCATCTTGGTTTTTAAAAAAAAAAATTTTTTTCAACGTTCTGTATATCACGAATAAAAGCAAGAAAAAAACCGCACTCAAAAAGCTTTACTCGTTTCCTTTAAAAAAAATTAAATGCAAACACCTGAAGTATGGCAGTCCAAGGTCAAAGTCTCCCTTAATGCGGTACCCTGGGGAATGGCAAAGAAGCTGTAAACTTGCAGTGGAAGACGTTGACGAAGACCGCAGCTCTGGATTGAGAAGGAGACGCGTGCAATGGCGGGGAAGATTATTGGAAGCAGCCCTTCGAAGGGCGCGGGTATTATACCGTTATAACGACTCGACATGCTTGCGTTTTTCTCGAAAACACGTTTTTAAAAATGGCTGACATTCTCCTGACCGCTGTAATTAACATATCGACCTGAAATTTGGAGAGCATACTCAGAAAATATGTCATCACGGAATGACGGATCGTTTTTTCGATAGATACATTTTTGCATTTGTTATTTATCTTTTTATGCGAAAAAAAACGCGAAAATTCGATTTTTTTTAAAATTGCCGCCATTTTCCGAAATTTGTACTAAACGAAATATCCATCCGTCATTCCACGACCAAAGGGTCACAGATTGATAATACGCTTTGAATTTGTGTTTCAGATCAACAAAGAGGGGGCAGTGATGTCAGCCGTTTACCTCCCGCGATTTGAGGACCTGTTTTCGCGGAGCTGTAACGGCCGCCATTTTGGTTTCTTTTTCAAAACAAATTTTTTCAACGTTCTGTATATCACGAATAAAAGCAAGAAAAAAACCACACTCGTGCCACACGAGCTTTACTCGTTTCCTTTTAAAAAAATAAAATGTAAACACCTGAAATATGGCACTCCAAGGTCAAAGTCTCCCTTAATCCGGTACCCTGGGGAATGGCAAAGAAGCTGTAAACTTGCAGTGGAAGACGTTGATGAAGACCGCAGCTCTAGATTGAGAAGGAGACGCGTGCAATGGCGGGGAAGATTACTGGAAGCAGCCCTTCGAAGGGCGCGGGTATTATACCGTTATAACGACTCGACAGGCTTGTCAGCCGGTGTTGAACAAGTGGCAAACAGCTGGGACACAAGGAGATGAAACACTAAGTAGCTTTCTCGTTAGCGAGTCTCACAGTCGAAGCGGGCAAAAGGGAAGTTTCGAGCGCCATCATCATCGCCACCACCCCCGCCCGGCATCTTCTTCGCAAAGCCCAGCAAGCTCCTCGAACCGCCACAACCCTCGGCGCTTTCCACCTAATTAAACGCGAGACTCCAGCCGCGTTAGCTTTCAACATCGCAACAGGCAACTCCACCGTGATCGGATGGCAAGTGGAATCTTTCGGGCCAATCGGATGTCGAATGGAATCACCGGAGTTGACGAAATGTCGAGAGGCGCCTTTGGAGCCACTTGTCGGAGGCTCGGCTGTCAATGGGCAATGGCAACGATGTTCGGGTATCGGCTTACACGGACTGAATTCAGTTGGCGGAAGTTCGCGTGCCTTGGGCCACGTTGGCAGGTCGGAGCTTGGACGGGCTTAGTTGGGGTCGAACTTCATACGGAAAACGGTTAATGTCGGAAGTTTAGGTACGTTCACGATCAGCGCGGATGACAAGTTACCGAACAATGTGGAGATAGTCACACCACAAAGGGAAAGCAATCGCGATATGACGGATATGGGTTGATGCCTAGTTGTAAAAGTCGAAAAATGACTTTTATGCAAAACCAATGTATTTTGACGGTAGGTATGTCATGTTATAAATGCTGCCTGAAAATTTCAAGATGATCAGATAAAAATTGACAATAATTCGTTCAAGAGAAGACAAAAACAGCATCATTTTATTGTAAAGTTCCTAATTTAGATTTTAAGAAAACAAAAACGTAATAGTTTTCTATATTTTGAATTTAGAAATTGAAGAAGTTAGAAAAAACGTATGTTTGGTAAATATTTTTTTTGTTTTGTTAAAATGCACATATCTGTTATTACATAAGATGAATAAACATACCATAAGGATCATACATTTAAAACACGTTTATTTACGTGTTTTATTTTTTATTTACGTTTATTTACACGTTTATTTGCGTGTTTATTGAAATTTGTCGAAAAATTGCCTTTTATTTGACAGAATTCTTACTGTGATCAACATACCATTTTTTTTTCAATTGCGTTATAACTATTGAAATATTTGTCTATGATTTAGTGTAATTTGTATTATGAGCCCTATTATTTATCTTCTACAATACAATTTATTTCATCGGTATATGTATCATATTTTCAGTTTTATACATCATTGAACGCAAATGTATCAAGCAACTTCCCCTATTCGATCGAAGGTTTTTTTTTCTTTCGATGTATACTTTCGACTTGATGAACGAAAAGTGCCCATTTTTGTCGCAAAAAACAAGACTCTCATTTGAAACACGCGCCATTTTTTTAAATTTCATATTTCGCAAATTTCTTCGATTAATCATGGGATAACTTTATAATCGTGTACTAAAGAAATCTGTTTGATTTTTTGATAGAAGGTAATGTTGTTCAGAAGGGCAGTGGCTCACCGCAAAAGACGTTTTCGAGAGATGCTCTCCGAAAATCAGCAGTAAATCGATGATAATTAAATAGTTTCGTACAAAAAATTACATATTGATTTTCGAAAGAAAATTCCCAAAAATGAGCTGTTTTCGACTGTTACAACTAAGGGTTTATAATACGATGCTAAGAAGATACACATCAGTTTTTGATGTTTTGTCCGTCTGTCTTACCGTTTGAGCGAAGGCGATGTTAAAACGGCTGGAGATATTTTGTCGAACTTCTGGCACGGAAAAAGAATTGCCTGCACGTTGCTTAAGGCAGGATTCTACTTTGAAACTTTGAAAAAAAAATTTTTTTTTTTTTACATTTTTCGAAAGTAAATATGTTCAAGAATGTTCGGTCAAAATTTTATAAAGTTCCAAGCAGTCTAACTATCCTTTTTCGCCTTTCGAACGCACCTACCTGACCGCGCTATTGTGACCCGCCCGGCGCGCGGCCCGGACTCACCAAAACTTTAAACGCGTTTTTCTCGAAACGACATTATCAAGTACCGTGGTCGTGATAACTCAAAAAGTACTGAACCGATCCTTATGAAATTTGGAACACATATTCTATATGTGTGTACCAACCGACCTAACTACAATCAACTTAAAATTTTGATTAGAACTATTTTTTTATTGCAAAAAAAGACCCAAAAAAACGCATTTTTTTTCGTATTTTAGCCGCCATTTTGTTAATTTTGCACGTATATAAAATATTCTAGTTAGGTCGGTTCCTGAAGACATACTGAACATGAAACTATTTGATTTTTTGTTTCAGACCATCCGTCGGGAAGATTTCACGACCACGGCAACGGTACCTGCTTTTCGAGGCGTTGGCTTTAAACATATTTTACGTGTACAAAAAATGAATGAAATACACTTAAAATTTTTTTTTATGTACTTAAAGAGTGTATCTATTGAACAGTTTAAACCCCATATCGATATCTTTAATAGTATTCTCAGAAAAAATTCACGAAAATAGCGTTTTTTTCATGGTTTCAAAGTAGAATCCTGCCTTAATCCGGAGCCTCCGTCAAAAGTGCGGACCGTCAAAAAATGCCATTTTCCATTTTATCATCAGCTGACCCAACTTTCGATGTTTTTGTTTGGATTTCTTTGGGTTTCCATTGTTCGTTTTTGCCACATCGTGTGATTGTGATCCATGGGAAGTCATCAGGAAAGTGAAGGTTTCCTGTCATTTGTCGTCTCGCTGTGACGCGGCAGGCTATGATTTCACAACCTACCAGCAAACGGTAACCCTCCACGGGAACATCTCTTGACGGTGAAGGGCTTCGGCACTTTTTGCCAAGGGCGAGGGTGCTGCTACTTTGGGGTGAGGGCGTTGGTCTATCGCCCGCGCGGGATCACTTTGACACTTTGAGTCGAATGGAATAAAGGGACTCGCGAGCAAAGGTACAAGGTACTTCCTGGTAAGCCTCGGGGCGAGAGAAGCTGGATGTGAATTTTCGAGAAGGGTGGAGGCGAAATTTTACGATAGCGAGCGAGTAATACAGGCAGAGAAAAAGAGAGAGAGAGAGAGAGAGAGAGAGAGAGAGAGAGAGAGAGAGAGAGAGAGAGAGAGAGAGAGAGAGAGAGAGAGAGAGAGAGAGAGAGAGAGAGAGAGAAAGAGACTTTCCATCAGAAATTCTTCGTGCGCTCGGCAATCGTTCAAGAATGTCATAAGCGGGGTGTTAACTGCCACCTCTCATAAGGACAAGCTTTATTCACGGTGGCCCAGAACGTGACGTCTAAAAGGAAAATCTAAATGTATATTCATCCTCATCAGCCCCATATACCTATGTTCGATTTTTTTTTTAACTTTTCGAAGAAAATTATTTTTTTCTATTTTGCATTTATTTAACTTTTTCCATTTTCGGCACTTTAATTGTGATTTTTTTAAATACTTGTGTTATCGTTAAGAGGGCACTGTTGGGCATAAATAAATTACGAGCTGAACGCTTACGTTGATGCCTTAGATAAATCGGTTGCTAACCTCTTCGGTCTTACTTCCATGATCTATCAGAGAAACTTTTTTCACCCCTCCTTCTGCCCTCAAAATGTCATCGAAGAAAACAGTAGATGCAAATACAAATAGTTTTTATTAAGGGACTCACTTCAGACGCTAAAAAAGGCTGTTTTGATGTTGCAAAGGTTTCCAGACTTTTTGTGGGTGAGATATTATCGGAGAGGGATGATCGAATACTCGATCGACGGGTCTTTTTGAGGACTGAAACGTTCCCATTTAAACAAAAATTGTATGAATTTTTCCTAAAGAGTTATCGAATTAAAACTGAATTTTCAAAATTTCACCTCACTTTTCACCCCCAAAATGAACTTCCACGACTTTGGCGCTGTGGTAAAAAATAAAGGCCGGATTTTTCTGAACATTTTGCCTCCCGGCGCCGACCTCGTAGAGATTGTAGTTTGACATTAATCCACCCCCGTCCCTCTTCATCCCCTATAAAAAAAACCCTACACCCCGATTTTTAGGCAAACTTTGAATTAGCACCGCGGCACTAAAAAATCACCTGTCAAAGAACTAGCCCTCTTCTAATTTTTTCAATTCCAATGTACAGCACGACTGTACTGGAAAATCAAGGGATGGGGAAATATTAAAAAAAAAAACACTATGAAAATTCATAATCAACGATGATGAGGGATATAGTTGTCCGAGTTGATCTGGAATAGCCTATATAAGGGCAAAGGTGAAATTCTTCCCCGTCGAAGCTTCCCCTCTTTTATGCTCTATAACGTTGAACGCGCGTTCCGAGCGGCGCCGCGGCATATCGTGTTCTCAAGATAATTGGGAAGCATATCGCGACCCGGTGAACAACTCTGCTTTCGAAAATTCTCTATTCCGTGCACACCCGCCGTCACCCCGTATTGTCTCTTCGTAATTTCGATGAATTATGGCATCGGGAATTAGAGCGGGTACAATCAATCATATATTCACGTGTGTATATATATATATATATATATATATATATATATATATATATATATATATATATATATATATATACAGGGTGTCCCAGAACTCAACGTCAAGCCGAAACGGGGTGACAGGATTGATTGTAACCATCATGAGAAAAATCAGTTTGAAAATTATGGGCATTTAAGAAAAACCTAGAAATTTGGTCAAACTGTAACCATTTTTCGGTTATTGTGGGTAATTTTTATTATTTTTGTTCATTTAAGGAGTAAGGCCACTGTAACGGCCCAAAAAAAAGGTTTTTTCACTAATTTTTTGCTCCCGAAATTGAAGGTATTTGAAAAAAAACTTTTAATGGTGTTATCGGGCATACATTAAACTTTATTATAAAATTTTTTTACAGTAAAAAAAAAACAAAATGGCGGTTCCACAGCTATCTTCCCGGGACATGTTTTGCTTCCAGGGCTCCGCGGCACGCAGCACCACTGGTGCACTTTTGAATCTAGAACAAAAAAAAAACCATTAATCTAGAGGGCTATAGCTAGAGAATGTCGATCGGATTTTAAAAAGTATCAATTTTTGTGGATTTGGCGTGCGTTTGAAAAAAAAAATTGATTTTTGACGAAAAAAACGGCAAGTTTTTTGTTAATAAAAAATCAATAAATAAAGTTCTTGAAAATTCCGATCGACATTCTCAAGATAATGTAAATGTTCACATCTGGTTAAAATTTCAAGTAAAAAAAATGAAAATTGTTCGAGTTATGCTGCGTGCCATTTTGAAAAACCATGTTTCGAGAAAAACGCGTTTAAAGTTTTGCGAATAGTTTTTTATTGGAAAAAATTAAAAAAAGAAGTTAAAAGGATTTAAACTATTTTTAAACTAGAGGGTTTAAACTATTTTTTAAGCCAATAAAAAAAAACGATTTTTCAAAAAATTTACAGTGGCCTTACTCCTTAAACTTTGGAACCGTAACCCTAAATAACATTTCTAGAATCACAGTAAAAAATAATGAAACAATTGCCCCAAGTTTCCTAGAATGAAGACTATTTGTTAAACTATGAATTTAAAATTTTCAAAATTTGTCTATTTTGAAAGGCCCTGCTTAAAAAAAAAAAAGTACTAGAGTGCCTTGGCAAGTGCCATTAAAAGATGGCGCATTTAATCAGGATTGTAAAATGGTACAATACTTGTTGGTTTCGTACTAAAAAAAACGAGTAAAAAAATTAAAACCTCAAGTAACCCGATTTTTGCTAACCCATTTTACTCACTTAAAATGTTCTTTATTCGCACAATTTATTCCAATAAACCTAAACTAGGTCAAGATTTTTCATTATTTTATTAATTTTACTTACTTTTGTTGACTTTGGTAAGAGTGGCGTCACTATCTGTCTCTCTCACTCATGGCAAACATGTCCACTATCCATCTCTCTCATCATTTTGCCGTAAAATTAAGAACCTACCAAGAGCTTGTGCGAATAAAAAACATTTTAACTGAGTAAAATGGGTTAGCAAAAATCGGGTTACTTGAGGTTTTAATTTTTATACTCAGTTTTTTTTTTAGTATGAAACTAAAAAGTATTGTACCATTTTACAATCCTGATTAAATGCGCCAACTTTTAATGGCACTTGCCAAGGCACTCTAGTACTTTTTTTTTTAAAGCAGGGCCTGTCAAAGTAGACAAATTTTGAAAATTTTAAATTCATAGTTTAACAAATAGTCTTAATTCTAGGAAACTTGGGGCAATTGTGTCATTATTTTTTACTGTGATTCTAGAAATGTTATTTAGGGTTACGGTTCCAAAGTTTAAATGAACAAAAATAATAAAAATTAACCACAATAACCGAAAAATGGTTACAGTTTGACCAAATTTCTAGGTTTTTCTTAAATGCCCATAATCTTCAAACTGCATGGGATAGATTTTTTTTCGGATTTTTCTCATGATGGTTACAATCAATCCCGTCACCACGTTTCGGCTTGACGTCCAGTTCTGGGACACCCTGTATACACACACACACACACACACACACACATATATATTAGGAGTACAACTTTGCAGTGACCGTTTTACTTAGCGAGCCACTGCGGCCGAAGTAGTGGCCCTAGCTCAATAAAAAAAGTGGCATTTTAAACTAGAGGCTCTGCCAATGTAAATAATTTTAAAAAGCTAACGGATACGTGTATGCATTATAAAGTTATTGGCACTCAAACATGGCAACCTACGAGCCGAATTCTCAGCATTTGCGGGAACTGCTCCAAAGACAACAAAGGAAGGGATTTTTGCACCGGATTGTGACTGGAGATGAAAAGTGGGTTTACTACGATAATCCTAAACACCGAAAATCATGGGGACTGCCTGGTCATATTCCGTCATCGACGCCCAAACCGAATATTCACGGATCCAAAGTGATGCTGTGTATCTGGTGGGACCAGCTGGGCGTTGTGTACTATGAGCTGCTCAAACCATCCGAAACCATCACAGGGGAACTCTACCGACGTCAGTTGATGCGCTTGAGTAAGGCACTCAAAGAGAAACGGCCACAATTCAACGAAAGACATGACAAGGTGATACTGCAGCATGACAATGCCCGACCCATGTTGCAAATGTCGTGAAAAAGTACTTGGAAACGCTGAAATGGGAGGTTTTATCCCATCCGCCGTACTCTCCAGACATTGCCCCTTCCGACTATCACTTGTTCCGGTCAATGGCACACGATTTGGCTGACCAGCACTTCGGTACTTACGAAGAAGTCAAAAATTGGGTCGATTCCTGGATTGCCTCCAAGGACCAAGACTTTTATCGACGCGGGATTCGAATGCTACCTGAAAGATGGGCCGAGGTCGTAGCTAGCGACAGGCAGTACTTTGATTAAAAAATATGTAGCCACTTTTTTATAATAAAGCCTTAAACTTTGAAAAAAAACGGTCACTGCAAAGTTGTACTCCCAATATATATACGGGCCCGGCGTTCCACAAGTTTCACAATCGCGCGCGATGCATCGTCGAGAACTTTACTCGCGTGAGCTTTCGTACAGTGCACATAGTCGCGTTCTTTTCAAATCTCTCGAGTTGCGAGAGCCGAAGGGCAGGGGGGAGTTACCACGAAAGTCGTTTTTTTCCAATAGATTAGACGCAACAAATCCATATTCCACCCAACATCGCAGTGGTAATAATAATCGACAGGTACGTATTTTCCGAAAAGTATAAAAGGGCAAATAGGGTTTCGTGACCGGAAGCTTCCGCATGCAATGTTTTCGAGGAAAAAGAGGCGGTGCTATTGTACGGCCTGTCCGCGTGAAGGTTCTTCTGTAATGTATCGTGTATATATGGTGCACATATATATCGTACTGTATAGAAAAAATGTATATGTATATATATATATATATATATATATATGTATATATATGTATATGTATATGTATATGTATATATATATATATATATATATATATTTATATATCTATATATTTATATATATATACGGGGTAGCCCAAAACGTGACGTCGAAAAGGAAAATCTAGATGCATCGTATCAATACCTATCCGAATTGTCTTCACGCATGTTTCACGACCATTTCTACTTTTCGAGAAAAATACATTATTGAATTTTTCTTCCGAGTTTTTCTATAGCATAGGTTATTTATTTTTTCTTTTTCACGTATGGACTTTCCTTTTGGAAGTTTTTAAACGCAACTGGGAGTCATTTAGACTGGTATAAGTATTTTTGTCTTATCATATAAACTTTAGTGAGTAATTTCCACAAACCTATTTTTTGAACTTATCATCAACGTCTAACGAGGAACTTCAGATAAGTGTCCGCGTCAGATTTAGTTAAAATTCATATACGCATTGAAAACTATCGAACATGTATTTTTTTTTGGCGGAAAAACGGTTTTAAGTGAGGAAGCCACCCCTCGAAGCAAGGCAAACATTTTCTAGTGTAGATGATGAAAAATCAACCATGGAAGGAAAAAAAATTTAATGAAGAGGTGACCCGCCTTTTTTCAAGGGTTGATTTCGTTGTTAAAACCGTTTTTCCGCCGACGGAAAAAAATACGTGTCTAATAGTTTTCAATGGTTCACAACGTATATGAGGTTCGACAAAATCGAAGGCCGACACTCAAGTGATGATGTTCCTTGTAAGGAATTTACCATAGTGTCCAGTTGGTCAGGAAATATATCCCTCGAAGGATCACGGACACTCTTCACAGTATTATTCTCCGGCAAGAAGCTCAAAGCTGTGCTAATATTTCACAAGATAAAACTAATTATAGCTTTTTTAGTGTTCGAGGGAAAAGCATTTTTTAATTTTTTTCCCGAGCTTTCCTGTAGCCTGAGTTTTCATTATTTTTCTCTTTTGTGTGCCTCTTGGAAGCTTTTTTTTTAAAGCAATTGGTAGTCATTTCGACTAGCATAACTATTTTCTTATCATCCGAAGTTTAGAGACTGATCCTTTTAAAATGATTTTCGAAACTTTTTATATAAATCCGAGGCCGCAAATTCATTTTTCTCGAAAAGTAAAAAAGATCGTAGACATACACGAGGCTGATGCGGATATGTAAATGAAGTATCGAGATTTTCCTTTTGGACGTCACTTTTCGGGCTACCCTGTATCCTTACAAATGTCCTCCATTAAATATATGTATATATAAATATGAATATATATATATATATACATATACACACACACACACACACACACACACATATATATATATATATATATATATATATATATATGTATATATACACATATAGATATTCGAGGACATTTGTAAGGGTAGCACGAAGAGCAATATTCCACGACACAAAACTCTCCGTTCGTCGACTCTCGCTTGCACGAATAAAACCGACTTCGAATCCCAAGATTCTCCTGTCTGGTGCTCGTCCATTGAAGCAGACCACGCGCTGGTATTTCCTTATGAGAATGCAACGCGGTATAAAGTCCGACGTATTATTTCTGTTATAGATATATATATATATATATGTGTGTGTGTGTGTGTGTGTGTGTGTGTGTGCACGTACATCGTGGTCGATGATCCTTAGAAATTGAATCGGACCTACGATCGCAAAAATACATACACACGCGGATGTGCTTCCGTGCCAGCTCGAACAATATCTAATCTCGGCGGCCTTCAAATTCATCAATTTTCCATTGATACCAGAGTTTCCGTTCTGAAGATCAGATTCAGCTGTTTTTCTCTGGTAACTCGCGCACTGCGAGGTTTTTCGTTCGGAAAAGTTCTGCGATTCTCATTATGTATAAATATAATGTTCAGTGCCAGCGTTCAATCAAATTGCGTTCATTTCGATTTGCTTTGAATAATATCGATCACCTCATCATTTGTTGTTGTTTCGATTGCGGAAAAAACTCTGTAGCTAGTGTTGATGTGTACGAAAGAGTGAGAGAGAGAGAGAGAGAGAGAGAGAGAGAGAGAGAGAGAGAGAGAGAGAGAGAGAGAGAGAGAGAGAGAGAGAGAGAGATTAATTGATTGATTGATATATAATTTATGCCTTGGTCGAATCCTTAAGGCAATATGGTACATAGTGTCTACAGTTCGTAGGAATTTATATAATAAAAATAGAACTAAACATATTATGAATATAAAATTATTATAAAGAAAAATTGATAATGTGTAAATAAGCATAACTTGAGTATTAAATTTAGCGAGGAATATAAGTAATAAGTGAATTAACCTAAGATGAGTGATTATGAAATAGAAAAGTGACATATCAAAAATATTTAAAACAATATAATAACGATGGTGATTTTATGTGTAAAGCTAGAGTTTTAATGTTGTTTTGCTGCGAAAGAGAGGAAAATGAGGAAAATGGGATCACACGTGAGGTGGAAAAATAAATCTTGTGTATCGTTCTTCCGAGTATGTGCACGTCGATAAAAGTACCGCGATAAAAATATATACTTCGTATCCCACTTCCGGGGGAGCGATCATTTACCGGCGAGACGTCGAATTCGAAATCTAGATGGGAATCTCTCTCTCTCTCTCTCTCTCTCTCTCTCTCTCTCTCTATATATATATATATATATATATATATATATATATATATATATATATATATATATATATATATATATATATACAGGTTGCTCGGAAAGTCGATGCAATGCCTTAAGGGGTTGATAGGTCACCTCATTAGGAACATATCTAACCTAGATTACCTTAGTCCAAAGTCTAACGATTTCGAGTTATCATGGTAAGTATGATTTTTGGAAAATTTTCCAAAATTATTTACTCGTTTAGCTCTTACGTTAATGTTATTATATTTTTGTAAAGCATTAACATAGGAGGTATTTTTATTTTTTGACCACTTTTTAATTATTCAACACGTCCCATTTAGTTAGCTGTGTGGATACAGATGATTGTATTGGTGTTTGTCGATTGAATACACATTGAGTTAAGACGCAAATAAGGGTTTAGTTACCAATTATTGTCCGTTTGAACATTATGAACGAGTTAGTACCTAATTTTGGGAAATTTTCGAAAAATCATACTTACCATGAGAACTCGAAATCCTTAGACTTTGGACTAAGGTAACCTAGGTTGGATATGCCCCTAATGAGGTGACCTATAACCCCCTTAAGGCTTTGCATCAATCTTCCGAACACCCAGTATATAAATATAAATATAAATATATATATATATATATATATATATATGGGACCGTACGTAAATTACGTAACGCAATTAGGGGGGTTCGGCAAGGGGTTACGGTCTACGTACGTTGGGGTCAAGGTAGGAAAGATAGCAAGAAATAGCAAGATTTCATTTTTTACCCTAGAAACTCGATCCGTGCCACTCTGGCGATTTTTTTGCAATATCGTCAGACATACTGGAAGACTCTGTATTTTTTCAGCCAAAAAAATGGCCGTTTTTTAATAAAAAAAATTATTTCCCCCCTTTTTTGGTAAAAAATCAGCGTTACCGGAACGTAAAAATTATATATACATATATATATTGGGTTGGTACAAAAATCTTGCAACACACAACACGAGTAAGAAAGAAAAATATTTTATTTGAACAATAAACGATTATTCAGTAACGTAGGCTCCCTCTGCATCTACAACTCTTGCCCAACGCTCTGGTAGACATTGCACGCCCGCAGACCAGAATTCTTTTGGTCATGAATTAAGAAAGTCGTCCAATGTATTTTTGAGATTCGACAGATGATCACAATTTTTTATCCCGTAAATAGTTCTTCAAAGCTCGAAACAGGTGATAGTCGATGGGTGATAAGTCTGGTGAACACGGTGGGTGTGGTAGAACTTCCCATCCTAGCTGCGAAATAGTTTCTTGTGTCACGCTAGGGACGTGGGCTCGAGCATTGTCATGGAGAAACCGAACTTGAAGACGTTTACGCCTTTTCTGTTTCATAATTTTAGCCACCTTTTGCAGTTGTGCAGAATAAATCTCTGCCTGTATTGTGATATTGGTTGGCAGAAATTCGTAATAGAGCATGCCCTCAGAATCCCAACAAGAGAGTAAAACTTTCTTCATTTCACGGGGCCGTTTAGGGGTCGGTTCTGGTTTTTCCCCTTTCGGTAGCCACTGACGCTTGCGCGTGTGATTAACATACAACACCCAGCTTTCATCCCCAGTGATTATTTCTCGAAGAAAATCCTTTCTTTGCAGACGATGCAGGATTGAAAGACAGATGGACATGCCTGTTGCTTTGTTTGATTCGCTGAGATTGTGCGGTATCCAAGACTAAACAACTTTCCTATATCCCATCTCTTGTAAATGTCGAAGGATCGTAGGATGACTGAAGTTGAGTTTGGTGGCTAATCCTCGTGACGACATATTAGGCTTTGCCTTTATAAGTGCTCGCGATTCTTCATCGTCCACAATCGATTCCCTGCCGGACCTAGGTTTGTCTTCAAAAGATGTATCGCCAGAATGAAAACGCTGATACCAACGGGAGACCGTTGAATAATTAAGGGAGCTTTCCAGTGTGAAATTTTCAAAAAATCGATTTTGTTTTTTTTTTGCTTTATCGAATAGTACACACTCTTCCCATCGCTTCTTTGGCATCGCTGATTGACCGTAAGTAAACGATTTACCTAAAATTTCCTCACTTGAAATTTTGAACGCGTTTTTCTCGAAACAGCATTTTTCAAAACGGTGTCCAACTTGGAGGGCAGAGTTTTAAAGCTATCGAGTTGAATTTTTTACACAATATTCTTAACGTCATTGTTTATCGTGCTATGGAAGCTTTTTTTTTTTGACATCTTCCTATTTTTTTGTAAAAAAAACTGCCAAAAAAAAATGCTAAAATCCATACTTTTTGTTCAAACCGGCGCCATTTTTGCAAAAAAAAAAAGCCTCCATAGCACGAAAGCCAATTATATACCGATCAATAATCTTTTTGTGTTTTTTGTTTCAGATCAAAATTGTGACCCCCAACGTGGACACCACATCCAAGTGCATTTTCTGCAACAATTGTTTCATCATTTTTATAGATATTAATTAATAAATAAATCGATCTTTAAAAAATTGTTTTGTATTCTTCAATACCCAATTAATATACAAAAAAAAAACCAGACCGATTAGATTATTTTTTCTTTAAAAAAAAAAATCGCGAAAAACAGCGATTTTTCGGGCTGTCACACTGGAAAGCTCCCTTAACTACATTAGCCTTGAACGCAGTGCACATATTACGGGCTGCGGCTCTTGC
>OZ023320.1:4334645-4367145 GCA_964007375.1 Ophion obscuratus
GAGAGAGAGAGAGAGAGAGAGAGAGAGAGAGAGAGAGAGAGAGAGAGAGAGAGAGAGAGAGAGACAGAGAGAGAGAGAGAGAGAGAGAGAGAGAGAGAGAGAGAGGAGAGAGAGAGAGAGAGAGAGAGGGAGAGAGAGAGAGAGAGAATAACGAAGAAAAAAAAAGAGAGCGACATAATTTTGAAAAAAGAATGAGGGAGAGTATAAAAAAACGTCCAAGAAAGAGAGAGATGGAGAATGAGAGAGAGAGAGAGAAAGAGAGGGGGTGATTGTACACGAACGAAATAGAAAGTAGAAAGCACGCTGAAAGTAGGTCGAGTATATATCTTCAGTACATATGTACTCGAATAAAAATAAAATAATCAGAGCCGAGTTGACTTCGGTGGATGCTTCCCACACATGTACATGCATAATCGGAAAGCATATCCACGTACGGCTCGGGGCTTCTACAATTTAGTATGTACCCCACAGAAAGCGAGAGCGAGAGAGAGAGGAAGAGAGAGAGAGAGAGAGAGAGAATTGCGCGTACAAGTATATAAGCTTCGTGTACAGCAGCGTACCCCGGGAATTTTCAGTCTTAAAACTTAACGAGCGGGTCTCGTGTGGTCGTTCCCGTTGCGGAAACTCACTCCGCTCTCTCTTCACTAGACTCTAGACTACTGCTTCACCTATTCTGTCTGCCTTACTTCCTCGGTCGTGTGTACCCTCCTCGTCCTCCTCGTGGTGGAAAAACCTGCGGAAAGTGTTCCGTTGCTCCATCAGGCGGACTATACAATCTTCGAAACCGTGACCACTGACAACCACGACGTCAGAAAGACCAGGATGCCGCAGATTCGACCCCTTCCTCTGACGATATTTATTCTTATTTATTTTTATTTACTCGTGATGATCCAACGTATGTTTATGGACACTGCCATTTCTTAGGACCTTTGCCGTTGCCACACTTTTCATTATCGATCGGAATTGGTACATTGCGGTGTACGGGAAATTGTTGTGCTCCATGTACAAGGTGGGTCGAAAAGCAGGCTCCAGAAGGAAAATCTTGATGTCTCGTATCAATACCTACGAGGAGCAGACGAACGAAAAGGACGTGTCCAAATTACGTCAATTTTTTTTTCGTCTTTTTAAGGGCAGCTATTAGCTATTAAATGCGATTAAATGCTATTAGCTATTAAATGCTATTAAACAGCTATTAAACATGTCGTCATTTGTTGAAAATTGCCTTTTCAAGCGTAAAGGCAGTGTTTTAGGCACAAAAAAAACTAATTCTTAATTTGACGCAGTGTGGACGAATCCGGTTTCGTTCACTTGCTCCTCATATGTTCAACGATTTTTTTTACTTGTCAGAAAAAAGCATTTTTTCTTCTCTTTTGCGTATTTATTTCCCTCACGATTTTTTCAACCCTTCGGCTGCACACTGCGTCGTTTTGATCCCATAATCTTTTCGTGCAAGAACGTATTTTTCAACGCATCTCCACTTTGAACGAATGTTTGGGGCCTTAATTTCTGTTCTTTTAAAAAAATAAAAAATTGGGTTATAAAATAAGGATTGTTGACTACCAAAAACACGCCCACAAAAAAGATGATATTCATCGAAATACAACGCTCTGAAAAACCGCCTGGGTCCGATTGACCCCACATGCAGTCAGAGGTTCGTGGCGCGAGTGTGCAGTCGAAGGATTAAGCTTGTGTTATCTTTACGACGTGCACTGTTGGGCAATAATTAAATTACCAACTGAACACTAAAGTGAAACCCTTAGACTTTAATCAGAAGTTCAAAAAAAAAGTTTGAGAGGATCAGAAAAAGGTTTATTCTAGTCTGAATGACTGTAAATTGCTTTCTAAAAACTTCCGGAAGGAACATCACTTAAGATTTGTTGATTTTGTTGAAACTCATACATGTGGTAAAGCATTGAAAACTATCAAAGACGTATTTTTTTTTATCGGCGGAAAACGCTTTTAAGGGGAGAACTACCCCTCAAAGAGAGAAGTGTCAAGGGGTGACTTTGCAGTTTCACCACAAGCAGTCCACCGATCTCAATGAAACAAAAACCAAAATTCTTCTATTGTAAAGCAATGAAAAATCCACTATAGAAGTATTGCAAGAAATTAAATTGAGGGGTGGAACGTCTTTTTTAAGGGTTGGTTTCTCGCCTCATAGCCGTTTTTCCGTCAATAAAAAAATACGTGTCTAATAGTTTTCAATGCTTTATCACACATATGAGTTTCAACGTAATCGAAGGCAGACACTTAAGTCATGTTCCTTGTTGGAGGAAAGTACATACTCAAAAGACTTAAAAAAATGATATCCTATGCTATAGAGATGCTCAAAAAGGCTTTTGTCTTGGAAACTAAAAAAAGAAAAAAATTCTTTTATTTTACGCAACCTTGATGCAGATTAAAGTTTCTTTTTCGTCTAAATACTGTGAAAAGTGTCGGTGATCTTTCGGGATAATATTTCATAACCAATTGAACACTAGAGTAAGCCGCATGGATTTTAATCAACAGTTTGAAAAAAAAGGTTTTAGAGAGTCAGTTATTAAAATTCGCATGATAAAAATACTGACCCTGGTCTAAATGACTCCTAATTGCTTTCAAAAGCTTCTAAGTGGAAAGTAAATACACAAAAGAGAAAAATAAATAAAAACCTACGCTACAGCAGAACTCGTTTAAAAATTTAAAACATTTTTTTTTCTCGAAAACTAAAAAATCATAATTAATTTTATTTTCTGAAACATACTTACAGCTTTAAGCTTTTTGCTGGAGAATAATACTGTGAAAAGTGTCAGTGATGTTCGGCGGGAAATATTTCGTGTGTACATAGCTACGTACTTTTATAGCTATATTTATACCTATATATGTATATATATATATATATATATATATATATATGTGTATATATATATGTATATACATATATATATATATATATATATATATATATATATATATATATATATATATGTATATATATAGCCATGCAAACACGTAGCTAATATATTTCCCAGGGAACAGAAAAGGACTGATGGAACATACGGCGCTGCGATATACCGATATGTATACGCGAATAAATCATCCCTTCGAGGCAGAGCGAGAGAGAAAGAGATAGAGAAGCATCGCATGCCATACCAGACTGGGAAGAGTATGTATAGGATGAAAATCGTACCTACTCTTCATTGGAGTCAAATAAAACTCATTCGAGAAAACATAATAAAAATATATATTCAATTAAACTATGGAATTCTCTAATGAAATGAATTCTTCGAGTGCTCTAATTAAACCCAGTTTGGAAGCCTGTAATCAAATAAAGTTTGGAGTCTCCTCCCATTTCATGAAATTGCTTTCTGATAGATAAATTCATTTTCATATTGGACAAGAAAAATACAATTTACATAATCAATAAATTATATTTGCGGAGGAACAGTCAGTATATATATATATATATATATATATATATATATATATATATATATAAGTAAATATGTGTGTGTGTGTGTGTTCTGACATAGTATCTGACATAGTCTTTTTTCTGTGCCCTTCCTAGCAATTTACATTACCGTACATTATGCATATTAAAATGAAGGTACGTATCAATATTCGAAAAACAATTTCAAGCAAAGTAACGTGCAAACATATTCGTCTTTTTGTCGAGAATTTGTGTTAAAAAAATGATGGGTGCGAGCGCTCATCATTTATAAATATATTCTTCACATATTTATTCATTTATTAATTTCTTATATTCCATTATAATATTATTTCTCAATTCATATTATATATAATTGATATACAATATTTATTTATTTCCTTTTATAGATTGCACTATTATAATTTTATAGAATATCATATACCCAAATTTGTAAATTCACATGATTAGGGGGCTATACCAGTGTGACGCTTTAAAAAAATCGATTTCTTTTTAGCTTCTTCGACAGTCTATTGTATGGGCCAGGTATTGCTGATTAGCAGTTTTTATGGTAAATATAATTTTATCTTGCAAAAATCGATAGTTAAATCTTTAATCGCGATTTTCTCGAAATAAAATTTTTCAAATTTGCTGACATTCCAACTCAAAGAGCAATTATCCGATTGACTTGAAATTTGAACTGAGTACTCTTGAATATATTTACTCTACAATGACGGATAGGATATTTTTGATTGGATAAAAATTGACGATTTGGCATTGAAAAAAACGACCATTTTATAGGCAAGAAAACATACTTTTTTCACAACTACGCCATTTTATTAGATTTTGATATTCTTCGAAAATCCTACGTCATCGCACAGGAAATACCTTCCAGTTTAACGACATTTTTTCCTTTTCCGGTCTCAGCTACTCAATCGGCCGGAATCATGTCAGCAGTGGAGGAATTTTTTTTGCGCCTCCGAAGGCAGCGCATAAGTCGCTTGGATCTCAATATTTTTCTACGAAACAATTATGTAACATAGGTCAAATATAGCCAAATATATTCTTAATTTTCCGTAACATTCAATTGAGTACTTTTTATCCAACAAATTTCCGAAATCACCCAAATTTTCAGCGTTCACACTGGTATAGCCCCTTAATAATAATATTCTATTACAAATTTTTTGTTGAAAACCCAAGTCAAGAACTTCGGCTCCGCGCAATTATACAAAAAGAATTTTCAAATATCAAGCTTACGCAGACCGTCCGAGTAAAATTCAAAACCGTCGACTACTACGATTGAGCGAAGAAATTCGGCAGGACTTTCCACCACGGTTACCATTTCCCTTTGTATAATTTGCAGCAGCAGCAGGTGTTCCTCAACTTAAACTTTTCCGGCAAATTCATCCGACGAAAATCGCCTCGCATGGACGTCCCACGTGTATAGCGAATAAAAGCGCATTGGAAGATTTAAGGAGTGCGAATTCGTGTGCGTGCGTGTGTGTGTCTTGCTCATGCCGTTGCGGCCGCACTATTCCGAGTGTCCGGTGCACTTTTTCTGGACGCGTTATCCCTGCACTTACGCAAATTGGAGAGGCGAAATCGAAAAACAATGCGGGGAAGTTGAGCATGGAGAAAAATAATGAGAGAGAGGGAGACTGCATGAAAATAATTCGCTACGTCCTGGCAGCTTCGAAAAGTAGCTGATCGTCCGTTTGCCAAGCTCTTATCCTTGTACATACGAAAACTCGTGTGGGCCACGAGCCAGCTAAGAATACCATTATGTACCTACACACACACACACACACACACACACACACACACACACACACACACGCACGCACGCACGCACGCACGCACGCACGCACACACACACACACACACACACACACACACACACACACACACACACACACACACACACACACACACACACACACACACACACACACACACGAACGAGTCCGCTCGTTGGAGGTACCTAGAGATATTTGAAACAAACCCTATAAACCTCGTTTTGATTGCTTTATAAGTATTTTTGAAAAAATCTAAAAAGCCTTGTTTTCCGACCATCCAAAGATATATAAGGCCTTAACTAGCTATGTAAAGGTTCGTAGGACTATGTTGACTGGATTATGTCTGCATATAGAACGGCAGAATATTTTTTACGCACTCGGTCACAAACTTTATGATTTTTATTTCAAGATTTGATAAAGAGTTTGAAACATAAATTTCTCTTCCATGGAACTTTATTCATTTCAAAAATAAAACAAATTATTGCCTATTACGTCAGAATTATAATTTTTATTCATTTGTAGTCATTATAAACAACTTTTTTTCATGAAATAACTTTTAATATTATTTCGATCGAGTGCTGTTCACCTGTGTTCGAGACATACCCAGTTAACGACATGGTCACGACCTAGTCTTCGACAACATTTATTTATATGCATATCTTCTTACTATAGCGAATATGTGTATGACGATTACTGGTCCGTGGACCCTTCAGACAATGCTAATTACGGACCCAATATTTCTTTTCTGATTTTCTATAAACTAATATTCGATTCGTAAGACTCTTTTTTTGCTAACATTATCCCAGTTATCGACAGCCATGGCGATTAATCGGCAGAGTGTTTATGTTGCTGAACCGGTAATCGTCACATACGAAAATTCGTTGAAATTAACATAAAACTATAATTTTCTATGCTGAACGCAAAACTAAAATCCTTGTTAATTACGTGAAGGAAACCTTACTTCATGCAAGTCCACAGGCATTCTCAAATCACCCGAAATGTGACATGGTTCACGTTAACCTCCTAATGAAGGATTCGGCCGATATGACAGCTAGACGTCGTAGCGGAATATATTTAATTTGATTATTCTTTTATACGTATACTTACGAGTGTGAAAATATAATATAACATAGGAAATACCTCCTGGAAGCTAATATACCACAGATCTGCATGAAGGACTGATTTTTATCTAAAAATACTTATTTAATGCGCAAACATGACGGTCACTAGAACGCCGACGGCCACTGGGCCGTATACCTTATTTTGATTTGAAAGTTGAAAAATAGATTCGGGCGGATCAGTCACTGAAGTTTAGACGATGAGTAAATAAAATCGCGAGAAAAGTACATACGCAAGAGAGAAAAATAAAGAAAAAACCTAACCTATTCTTCTCATTTTTGATAACAAAGCTTTATTTTATTTTTCTCTTTTGTATATGTATTTTCCGCGCGACTTTTTTTACTTGAGCTATCGTTACGGAGTGCACTGTTCAGCAATAAACAAATGACCGGTAGAACACTGACGTCGATGCTTTGGATTTTGACAAAAAGTTAAAGAAATAGGTTCGAGAAGATCAGTCACTGAGGTTCGGTGGTTAAAAAAAATACTTTCACTAGTCTGAATGCCTCTCAATTGCTTTTAGTAACTTCTAAGAGGAAAGTACACACACAAGAGAGAAAAAAAAACATAAAACCCTGTGCTACGGGGAAACTCGAGGAAAATGGTTTTTTCTCTAAAAGTAAAAAAGATCGCAGAACGACGTGCTGATGATTTGGATGGGATAAGAGGCATCTAGATTTTCCTTTCGGACGTGATTTTTCGAGCCACCCTGTATATATTAATATATATATATATATATTTTTTCCGCAGTCCCACAAAATTTCACGCTCATTACTTAAGTAGCCTGCATACTCATTAAAGCCTAGCGGAAAAAGCGTCGCGGCGAAGGCACCCGAAGAAGGGGCAATTTGCGTTCGTCCTCCCAGGTTGGCACAGCGACGACCCTCCGCGTCTTTTCTCAACGTGCAAAAGTGTCCCCGTAGCGAGCATCAGCCGCGATTTTCCATGGATTACGTGTCCTCCACATTACCCACCCTCATCTCAACCTCGCCCTTCGTTCTCACTCCGCGAGTCAGCCGTCCGCTCGATTCAAGGTGCACAGCTGATGGTGATTCCGTTTGGTCCCACAATGTTCATCGCTGTCCTCCGCCACCTCCAGGCTTTCTCGCCGCACTCCCGTCGAGCCCCTGCCCTTTTTCTGTCCTTTTCCACCCCTCTTTCCCGTCCGGTCGGCCCGCGGCACCTTTTCAAACTTCCGTCGGCGCAAAACTCGTTAGACAAATTCCTAGACTTTTAGAGCGGAAGAGCTAGAGCGAGAGAAAGCGAGTGAGAGAGGCAGGGGTGGGAGAGAGAAAGAGAAAGGGAGGGGGCAAGATAGAGGGAGAGAGAAATGAGGAGGGCCAGAGTGAAAAAGAGAGAAGGTGAGAGGTAGAGAGAGAGAGAGAGGGAGGGAGAGAGAGAGAGAGAGAGAGAGAGAGAGAGAGAGAGAGAGAGAGAGAGAGAGAGAGAGAGAGAGAGAGAGAGAGAGAGAGAGAGAGAGAGAGAGAGAGAGAGAGAGAGAGAGAGAGAGAGAGAGAGAGAGAGAGAGAGAGAGAGAGAGAGAGAGAGAGAGAGAGAGAGAGAGAGAGAAAGAGCGACAAAGGGAAAGCGAGGGAGGGAGAGCGAGGGAGGGAGGGAGAGTGTGTCCGAGAGAGAGTAAGAGCCAAAGAGAGAGAAAGAAAGAGAGAGGGTGAGGGAGGGATGGAGAAAGGGCGAGGGAGAGAGAGGCGGAGGGAGAAAGAGAGAGGGAAAGAGAGGGAGGGAGGGAGAAAGAGAGAGCGAGCGAGGAAGGGAGAGAACGAGGGGGTGGGAGAGAGCGAGAGAGGGAGGAAGAGAAAGGGAAAGAGAGAGCGAAAGAGGGAGGAAGAGAAAGGGAGGGTGAGTGCAAGAGGGAGAGAGAGAGGGATATGGCGAGAGAGCGAGACGAAGGAGAGGTAGGGAGAGAGCAAGAGAGGCAGGAAGAGAGAGGGCGAGAGAGGGAGGAAGAGAAAGGGAAAGAGAGAGCGAAAGAGGGAGGAAGAGAAAGGGAGGGTGAGAGCAAGAGGGAGAGAGAGAGGGATGTGGAGAGAGAGCGAGACGAAGGAGAGGTAGGGAGAGAGCAAGAGAGGCAGGAAGACTGAGGGCGAGAGAGGGAGGGAGAGGGGCAGTGAGGGAGAAAGAGAGAGGGAGGGAGGTAGATTGATAGATGTTTGTTAGTGCACTAGGATAGAATAAATCCTAGTGCACACAATCCTCGCAAAATATTACAATTGTACAAAATAAACAATGATAAAATAGAAAAAGAAGCTTCTATACAAAACAAAGAAAATGGGTATTACTACGGAATTTATACAATACAAATTTAGAGCTAGAAATTTAGCGGAGAGAGAAAGGGAGAGAGAGAGAGGGTGGGCGAGAGTGAGTGAGAAGGAGTAAGAGAAAGGGAAGTAGAAGAGGAAGAGCGGGAGAGAGCAAGAGTGAGAGGAAGAGAGCGGAGAGGGCGAGAGAGGGAGGGAGGGAGAAAGAGAGAGGGAGGAAGGGAGAGAGCGAGAGAGGGATAAAGAGAGAGGGCGGGAGAGAGGGAGGGAGAGAAAGGGCGAGAGGGGGGGTGGCGAAAGAGGAAGGTAGAAAAAGGGAGGGAGAGAGCGAGAAAGGGCGGAAGGGAGGGAGAGGGTGAGAGAGCAAAAGAGAGAGAGGGGGAGGAAGCGCGAGGGAGGGATAGGGAGAGAGAGCGAGAAAAAGGAGAGGTCGGGAGAGAGCAAGAGGGGGAGGCAGAGAGGGCGGAAGAGAGAGTGTGTGAGCGAAAAAGGGTGTGGGCGAGGGAGAGGGAGGGACAAGGAGAGAGAGAGAGAGAGCGATAGCTACAAAGGGCGGGGGTGTTCTAAGGGAGCGGGAAAGGGACAAAGTATCCGGCCAGTATTCAATCTACCTTACACATCCTTTTTCCGCCCTCCTCGCTCTTTCGTTACGCCATTTCTATGTACTAAAGTTAAATTAAATCATCAACGAGACTCCGCGTGCCCCTCTCGCCCTTCGTGTATTACACACAGCGCATAATTAATGCGTGCGAGGTAATTTCCGCAAAAGTCACTCATTATACACGCTGTATGTAAATCTTTGCGATAACGACGCGCTCGTAGGTTCGACTTAACTGTACATGTACACATATAACGAAAACGCGCGAGGAGATTATGAGGTTTTCATAGTTTCCGGTATATTGGAGTACATTTCGCAAAATTGCATCGTTCGCGGAGCTTCTTGTCAAGATTGTTCCAGTCCTCCGTGTCTATACTGCACGATAGCTCGTCAGGTAGATACACATATGCCAGGAAGACCGCGCGACCCTCGGCGAAGGGCCTGAGAACATCACTTTGCTTTTTATGATGTCACACATTATTTCTAGAGATTGTAATATTGAGAGAAAATCTTCGACATCAATAATGTAAGACGAATCAGCGAGAAATTTCTCTCCTTATCGATTGATCGTTAGCTCGTAGAGATCGATATGGTTGTTTTAATCCCCTTAATGAGTGATAGTAAAAATACAATGCAAATGTACATGCATCCCATTTCATTAAAAACCTTAGGTTTATTTTCAACATCAAAAATACAAGTACGTAAATATAGAACTTTTGCCCCTTGAAATAAATAAATGTGTATATATATTTAGACAAGCACACATAGAGACTGTAATAAACTTTCTAATTACAATGAACTCATAACTGCGAACATACGTGTAGGAATAAAATTGTATGTGTATAAAGGTATACATAAAAACGATTTATAATTATGTACTATATATATATATATATAAACCGTTCCAGTTCACAAACTGAGGTTAATTGTGATTTTCCATGTGTGTAATAACGGGTTCAATATAATTTAAAAGTTCAACAGAGTTTGCATATGTGATCGTCTTTATATAAATCGATATACAGGGTGTCCCAGATGTAACGTACGCCCTTCTAGCTTCCGGTAGGAAAAACAATTCTGCGACGAAAAGTCCTCGGTCATTTTTTTATCAGACGCATAGATAATTAATTATGAATTAAAATAAATAGCTAATCAGGTGCGCGCTACAGTGGAAAGGTAGCGCAGAGGGGAGGGATAGGGGAATGCGTTGTAATTGCGTGCGCCTGGAAATGTGTGTGGAGGGAAAATTCCGGAAGCATGTGTGCAAGTGCACACACACACAAACGCGTGTGCCCACGTACACTCACTAGGACACACACACTTTCACACACACACACTTGCACACACACACACACACACACACACACACACACAACGTTGGTGATGTTTTTGTATCATATATTTTGAGAACATGACATTTTTTTTCAGATTTTTATCGGTCCGCTAATTCGGTTAACTTGGACATAAGATTTTACTCGTGATAAAATTTCAAATGATCGTATCGTAGTGATCTTCTCGTCGAACGAAAAAATGTCCTCCACAAAAAAAGATGCGTTTTTCTATGAACTATTTTGGAAAAAAAATTCAAAATTTTCCACTAACACACTAAAAAAAAAAAAAGATCTTTAATTTTTTAATTCCTCAACCCCAATGACTATGTCGATCCTGCTGAAATTCACACTGAATTTTCTTTTATTAGTGTAAAACTACATGTATAAGTTTCATTCTGGGCTGGGCATGCGTTCAGTTAATGTCGTCGTCTTAAATTTGATGGGAAATTGGTTTTGTTGAATAACTCGGCGATTTACCATTTTTAAGTAAAAATGGTAATGACTAAACTTGTAGGAAATCGAGTGCTTTACAACTTTCGTTTTTACAGTTCTTTCTCTACCATCGATATTGTCCGAACTAAACCTGATAAAGCGGCTATTGCTTTATCTCGTTTATTTTTTATTTGAGGGCATAAACGAACATGAACAAACTTGTAGAGAATGACATTTTGGACGATACGATCATTTGAAATTTTATCACGTGTATCTTATTTCCGAGTTAGCCGAGTTAGCGAGCCGATAAAAATCTGAAAAAAATGCCACGTACTCAAAATGTATGATGCAAAAATATCACCAGCTTTGAAAAAGATTGAAGAAGGTCTGCCTTTTGGGCCGTTCGAAAATACTTGGAATACCTCATATATATAATATTTATTTATTTGTTCGAAGGGACAAAAGTTATATATATATATATATATATATATATATTCGTGAATTCGTATGTATTATATTATAAATAAATATAATATATTCTATGTATATATATATATATATATATATACGATCTATAAAAATTCCACACGATTAAACGAGCAATAGTTGTATATCTATATATTCAGAAAATATTATCGTGAAAATTATGTTACTCTATATAATAATATATTCCTTCAAAACTAAATGTGCTAATATATAATTAGGTACAGCTCATTTAAGCGTATATAAATGAATAGTGTAGCAATGAACCAACAATCCAAAATAAGTAAATATATATATATATATATACACACACACACACACACACACACACACACATTATTCATATATACATGGCTGCTGGTTATTGGTTACGATCCCGAGAAAGGGTTGTAGGACATGTTTTCCGCTATCAAATAACCCAGTAATGCTTTGTGCAAAAGTCAACCATTTTCGAGAGATTATTATTCGTATTATTTTTATTAAGTGCGGGGTTGGTAACCTTAAAAATTAATAAATAAAACTGTTGTATTGAGTGAAACATTTTTTAAAATCATTTTTTAGTTTGAGGACACAGTAACAAAGAATCATCAACAATAAAATAAGAATAATCGGCGAACATTTTTTAATTAGGGATAAAAAACTCTACAAGTTTAATAATTATTCTTATTTTATTGTTGATAATTCTTTGTTACTGTGTCCTGAAACTATAAATAATAAAAAGTTTGATTCCATACAACAGTATTGTTTCAAAACTAATGTTCGAAGTTGCCTCCCATTACTTTAAATAAAAATAATAAAAGTAATCTCGATATAAAAATATCTCGAAAATGGTTCAATTTTGTTATTTGGCAGCGGAAAAGAAGTCGTACAACCCTTTCACGGGATCGTGACCAATAACCAGTAGCCCTTTATGTATATATTCGTACATTCGTGGGTGTACACTGAGAAAAAAAAACATTGATCCAATATCATTGGTGTTATTGAATGAAATTTCGTTGATTCAATTGTAAAACTGTTGGTGTAAATAATCGGATTTATTAGTCCAAGCAAAACGCTATTGACTTCAATGGCATGAAAAAATTGAAAGTTTTTTTCATTCAAAAGATATATTGTTAGCCGAGAACAATATATTATTGAAGCTATCTAAAAAATTATCGCGAACCAATTATATAGTTTTGAATGCATTTTCTGCAACGAACGAAAAAAGCGTTTCAATTCATAACATGAATATTGTTGACACAAGAAAAATTGAATTTCGCTCGTTTGATTTAAATGAAATTTCTATTGAGTAAACATGTTATTTTATTGTTTTCACCATATCCGATATTGATTTTCAAGTACATTATTCGTTAAAATATTAATATTTTATTTCGATTAAAAAATATTAAGCAATAGTCTGAATTGGTTAAAAAATTATGCGAAAGTAACATTTGTTTCTTGCACATTTGGTTGAAAAAATTCAACCAAATCATGGCCGAGCGCCACCGAAATTATAGATGTGACGAAACCCGTAGTTCTCGGAGTAACCGCTAGAAGCCGCTCGCGCGCTTGTTTCTCGTAAACGTAGCGCGAACCGAAAATCTACTGAAGGGGAGATATACACCTAGGAGCCGGAAAAAAGGTCATTTTTGTGATTTTTTCAAGGAAAACTATTTGAAATTTCCGATTGGGGTTTTAAGTATCTAAAAGTATATACATGCAAAAATATGTTTAATTTTCTTTATTTAAAAATATCAAAAATATACAAGGAGCGTCGGAAAAAAATCTGCGTACACCCACTGGCGTTTCTTAAAAAATCATCTGAAAAAAAAACACCAAAAAGATTATGAACTTACATACTATAATCTAGTACTTGTCATAGCCGATTTTGAAAATATCGATTTATGACAAAATGGCGGACGTTTGAACATAAATAGTGATTTTTGGGCCAAAAATTGCTTATTACTTTGCCTATAAAACCAAAACTAAGTAACGGAAAAAAATCCTATGAGTAGTACTAGATAATGGTGTATAGAATAACCACAAAAAACCTCAAGGCAATCGGTTTATTGGTTTTCGAGAAATTTTGGGCACCGATTTGAAAAACGTGGTTTTGAGAAAAACGCTTTTGAAAATTTGGGAATGAATAAATCATGAAATTTGTCAACTTACATGGAATAATCGATACCAGGCCCATAGTGTAGGTCTTCCACGGTCGACGGAATGTTAATAGCTTCCAAATCGATTTTTTCGACCATATAAGTGGCTGGAGAAACTCTAAAGAGTATCGCTTCTTGGCCTTTGGCTAAGATCAAAGTGTACCATCTATTCTTATCAGTTGAATACCCGATATTCTCTCCATGGATATTCCATTGGATATCTGATATTCTCTCCACTATTATCGTGGACCATCATTCAGCTCACTTTTTATTTAAGAATTAAAACAAATTGTAAAAATTACGTCCCACAGCATATTCGTTTCGATGTAGTAAAGAAATAATTAATTCTATTGATTATATTTTTGTACGAAATAAAAAATGTTTCCGGCAACCGCTTAAGGGGTAAGGCCACTGTAAATTTTTTGAAAAATCGATTTTTTTTATTGGCTTAAAAAATAGTTTAAACCCTCTAGTTTAAAAATAGTTTAAATCCTTTTAACTTCTTTTTTTAATTTTTTCCAATAAAAAACTATTCGCAAAACTTTAAACGCGTTTTTCTCGAAACATGGTTTTTCGAAATGGCACGCAGCATAACTCGAACAATTTTCATTTTTTTTACTTGAAATTTTAACCAGATGTGAACATTTACATTATCTTGAGAATGTCGATCGGAATTTTCAAGAACTTTATTTATTGATTTTTTATTAACAAAAAACTTGCCGTTTTTTTCGTCAAAAATCAATTTTTTTTTCAAACGCACGCCAAATCCACAAAAATTGATACTTTTTAAAATCCGATCGACATTCTCTAGCTATAGCCCTCTAGATTAATGGTTTTTTTTTTGTTCTAGATTCAAAAGTGCACCAGTGGTGCTGCGTGCCGCGGAGCCCTGGAAGCAAAACATGTCCCGGGAAGATAGCTGTGGAACCGCCATTTTGTTTTTTTTTTACTGTAAAAAAATTTTATAATAAAGTTTAATGTATGCCCGATAACACCATTAAAAGTTTTTTTTCAAATACCTTCAATTTCGGGAGCAAAAAATTAGTGAAAAAACCTTTTTTTTTGGGACGTTACAGTGGCCTTACCCCTTAATTATATCATCCAATATATCTACGGACTGCATATAGAATGATTTCAATAGAATATAATTTAATTTGAAGGATAATGTAGATATTCAGAGAACAGAAGAGCTTTTTGAAATAAAATAACATGCTATTTAAATCAATCACATTTACCAATATTTTATAGTATTGTAACAATCTCATATATCGGTGGCACTCCGCCCAGCACATTTATTTGGATCAACTAATATATTTCTTTCATTCAATTGTTTTTTTCTCAGTGTACGTACACTGTAAACAATTTCTGTATAAAAATGAATACACAAGTGTAGGAAGTTTTTATGCGGATACCGCTTATGAAATTTCAGATACAATTTTGAAAATCCAAAACAGGTTATTTAAAAAATGAAAGTGTAGCTCCGCAATATTAATATACTTGTGCGTGTGAAAAATAATACACGTGTAAAGAAATAATCACATCCATGTATATTGAAATCAAGAACCATTTGCTGATATCAATATACGAGTGTATATTAAATTCGTTCGTATATTAAGGGGTTACCCCCACTTGCGATTTTGAAAAAATCGATTTTTTTATTGCATTTTTTTGAAGTATAAGTATCTGAGAATATGTCCTGAAAATTTCAAGTCGATCCGAACAAAATTGACTGAGATATGAGCGTTGAAAGAGAAGAATCCGTTGTGTAAACGACCGGAAATTGAAACTTTAAACGCGTTTTTCTCAAAATGGCATTTATGAAGTCGGTGACCAAGATTACTCGAACAATAATGAATTGATCTTCTTGAAATTTTGCAGACTTATTTAATACCTAAAAATGTAGTCTTTAATCGTTTGATTTTTTTTTTCGAAAAAAATGGCCGTTTTATAGCCAAAAAACGGCCGTTTTTTTTTCCGTTAAAACCGAACCATTAACTTTGACTGTCCGCCATTTTGTGAAAAATGAATATTTTTTAAAATTCTTCGATTAAAGACTAGTTTATACTTATATTTGACTAAATCCATCCGCATTTTTTTTTCAGATGATCCACTTCGCCGCAATGTTGGTCACCGTAAACCGTGTATATAAAAACATTATTTCATTGACGGCCATTTGCCACTAAACAATGTAATATTTTCCAATAAAAAAATTACTGAAAGTTCTTCAGGATGTGTTCTTTAAGATGGTATATTGATCGATTAAAAAAGTTTTGTAGTTTTCTTTAAAAAAATTCATGAAAAAGGCCTTTTTTTGCACTACAAGTGGGGGTAACGCCTTAAGTTCGTAAAATTCAATTCTTTTGTGCCTTAAATGTAGTGTAAATTTAATATAATTTTCACATTGTTTCATGTGATTTTCATCAGCGTTTATGATTTTTTTGTTCAATTCCAGTTTCGCACTTTTAAATAAATCTGTTGTGATCGTGCATTGTACGTATCGTAAAATTCAGATTCACATATATTATATTTTTCAGGCTGCTGTAAATAAATTTCAAACTTGTTTTGTATTTTCAATGCTCTGTTTTTTATAGTTGATTTATTATACATCCGTAGTAATTTTCATTTGACGAGACGGGTCAATGCAATACATTTTCCACAAATTTACAAACTTGTCTTTGAAATTCCATGTTGCATCTATTAAATTCTACATCCGCGTTAGATTTTCATGTTCCCGTTTTAAATTTACGTTACAAGTGTTTCAAATTTAAGGGACAACACCACTGTGACGGCTTCAAAAAATCGATTTTTTGAAAACCATCTAGAAACATCTAAAATACATTTAAGATTAAGATGCCGTTGGACCCAGGTAGAAAAAATAATTATTTTCGGAGTTATTGAATATTTTGTGGAGCGGTGCAGCGCTCCTTGACGCTCGGGGTCCCGCGCAGCTGCGCGCCTCAGGGTCGGCAGGTATACCGGGCCTTTCCCAGGTCCTGCGGGTCTTTCCCAGGTATTCTTTTGTCTCCCTTCACAAAAACCAGCTATTGTTATAAATATAGTTTCGAAAAAAAGCCATAGGTGGCGATAATTGAAAAATTTTCAAGTCGTCAATCGTCAATCGTCGATATTGCAGCTGATATCGCGGTATTATTATTCAATGATGGCCTGAGAAGCCTCATGAAAGTTTTGGAGACGTTGGGGATAACTATCGGCCCAAATTGTTTCAATTTTTGCGTAGAAACCGACGCAGCGCGGATCGAGCTGGCGGAGCGCTCGCTCACAGACGCTGCAAAAGAGGCAAGAAGAGCCTCTACAAGTTCGAGAAAAGATGCTAGGGACAATGATTTGCTTCTTGAAGGCCAGCTATATGGTGCCGGCATCGCTGATTAAAGATAAAAAATGTTTTTTCCAATTTATCGCATAAATTAACAAACCTAAAACTTTGAACGCGTTTTTCTCAAAATCACTTTTTTGAGTGCGGCACGCAGCAGAACTCGAGCAATTTTTATCCGATCGACTTCAAATTTGGACTGCATCAATAAAACTAGATTATCTAAAGAAGTACATAGGATTTTTTCGATATCTCAATAATAAAAAAAGTTATAGCCTATTTTCGACGAGAAATTTTGCTCGAAAATCGTCCTTTAATTTCAAAAGCGTGCCTATTTTTTAAAAATCAATATTTTTTCAAATCCCTATGTACTTCTCTTCAAAATATCATATTATTAACGAAAACACTCGGTATTTTTTTTCAGATCGACTTTGAAGAGAGTTCTGCTGCGTGCCGAGAACCACTGCAGAGGCAACAGTACCTGACGCGGGAGCTTCCCCAGCGTCATCATGGGGCGTGAAAAATTTGAAATTTTTTTTTATGTATCTTCAATAAACAACGAACAAAACAAAAAAAAATTTCGAATATCTCTTTTTTCCCACAAAAAAAAATTCTTGAAAAATGGCAAAAAAACAGGGGGTCACAGTGGTGTTGTCCCTTAATTCCATCTACTGAGTTCGTAAAATTCAATTCCTTTGTATCTTAAATGTATGGTAAATTTCATATCATTTTGTTACAGTGTATATACGCACATACGCCCGTATAATATTCAAAGAGCACCCGAAATAAAATTCACCTGACCTCACAGCATCTGTCATTAAGGGGTGCCAACTAATTATTTCCGGCAACAAGAGAATGTCAGATTATATCCATGATTATTCATTCCTTCGAACTAATAACTTATCGTGACAATAAAATATTTTACCGTTTTACCGCGAATGAACAATTTCGTCGATCCAAGTGATTTTCTTTCTCCTCGCGCAGGAATTGTACATTTTTCAATTCACGGATAAATATCCTACGAACGACAATTTCCTGGCGTCAAAGCCTCGCGTAAATCTGGGATCGATCGTTATGAACTTACGCGTTCGTTTCCTACGTCGTGGGTGAAAACAAAAAGTAACGAAAGTAAGAAGCAGCCTGAAGTATCGCGATTTGAAATTGCAGTCACTTCATTGTACATTGACGTGTATCGTTAAATGGTAAAAAAAAAACGGAAAAAAGAAGGCAAGGATTTGAAATTGATCGGAAACTTTATTTTCCGCTGATATTCCCGGCTCGTCCTTTCTATCCGAGCCCATCCGTATCCTCTTAAAAATCGATAAACCTCTGTAGTATAAACCGCGCGGCAGGGTTGGTACATGTGCTTCCTGTGTAGCCCATACGAGGGTGATCCTTCTTCCGAGGATTTTACGAGCCGGGAAAGGGCCCGACATAAATTTTGCGTCGAGGTAAGAAAATATACGTGTGCATGTGTGCATGTGCGATCGCACGTGAAGAGCCTCGCGATACACGTTCGTCGCTCCATGAAAAGACGAGAAATTGCGTGTATCTATATATATATATATATATATATATATATATATATATATATAACGACGATTTCCTCCACGAACTTTTTTCCATCGTGCTGCTGCTGCTGCGGCTCACCGTCGTCTTTTCTTCTCGATCGATCTCCCCCGATGCTCGATACCCAATTCATTCGTGTAACGAATCACACTCCTCACGATCGCCTACCTCATCGTGTTTCGCGATGTTTGTTTTTTTTTATTTTTATTTTTTTTTCCTACTCGTCTTCTTTTTATCGGAGAACGCTGCAGGAGACGAGGTGGGCGGTACATTTGCCAGATGGTTCTTAAAAAATAAAATTTTCTGTCGAACGCGGTCTTTTTCGGCTTTTTATTTTTAGCTTATTTATCAAAAGTTAATTTTTTTGTTTTTTATTTTCTATTTATTGAACACTAATTATTTTTGAATTTATTCATTATATTGCAATTTTTTCGGTTTTTACAAATAAAAAATTTCTGTTGAATGCGATTTTTTTCGGTTTTTTGTTTTTAGTTTGTTGGAAGCCTTTTTGGTTTTTTAACATTTTATTCCGCGAATATGAATTTTTTCTATTCATTTCAATTTATTGATTGAGTACCAATTTTTTTGGTTTTAAAATGTTCTATTTGTTCAATGTCAATGAAAAAAAAAAATGATTTATTAAATTCCAACCTTTTGATTAAAAAAAACGAAACTCTCTTTTGAATGCGATTTTTTGGGTTATTTGTTAAAAGCCAATTTTTTTGGTTTTTCAACATTTTATTTCTTGAATGGCAATTTTTTTTCTTTTGACTTTATTGATTAAATTCTAAATTTTTTTTCCAATACGAATTATGTGGGGAGAGTGCTGCATTCAGAAAATATTGCAATTGCGAGGCGGCTCAATGGAGCAACAAAAAGTTGAGTTAAAATATATTTTAACGTAGACATTTGTGTATGTTGATTTTTTCCAGTTTTAGTCGATTATATTACTGATGGGTGTTTTTATTTATATAAATGCTAGCTGCTCCCGGGCTTTCGCGTCGAATATCCTGTCGATGGTAAAACGAGTACGGTGGTTTTATATATTTTTCAATTTGGTGCGTTTGGGGGGAACGCTATAGAAATCTCTCTCTTTTACCCTCTCTTCCTTCACTCCACTTCCAATCGATTTAATCAATATAAACAATCTGTAACGAAATTTTCGAAAACTCAAAAATTACAGACCGAGCACTGCTTTCAGTTTTATTGTATGTAGAGATAGAGATTTACATATTTACAGACAAAGCATACCTCATTACTTATCCATTTTAATTACTCAATTTGGTCTTTTGTCTAATTTTATTCTTCATTATTATATATTGCTTATCGGAAATGATAACGAACTGCAAAGGCTATTTATAAAAATGAAAAAAAAAAAAAAAAAAAAAAAAAAAAAAAAACAGAACTCATGATTTTTCCTCGATTTTTGTTTCGGAATATAATTTCGTAATAACAATAATATAATTAAATTTTCGGCTTACATTTTAAACTTTGGTCTCGTCGAGACCAAAGAAACCCTCTCACTGAATTTAATTATACTATTGTTACGGTATTCAGATCAATCGAGCTTTGACCGGAAATAGATGAAAAAAAAATCGTAAAAAAAAACTAAAAAAAAATTCTCGTGAACTCACAAGAAGCAATGCAACTTTTTTGCTCTCTTGAGGTTTTCTTGTAAATCTCATCGTTTTCGTACTCCGGAGCAATTTTCAAATTATCTATTTTTTCACAAAAAAATGAAATATTGTTGGGAAAAAAATCGTAGAAATTAAAAAAAAAAACGAAATTGATGCTTAGGATTCCCCCTTTATGATTTTGGTAGAAGAAATGCGTAAAAAATATTTGTACTGCAAACCGGGTCTACTCAAAAAGGAACAAAAAGATGACGAAAAATGGTCGTTTTCAAAACCGGGTGCTAATTGTAAAAAAAATCGTAAACATTTTTGAAAAAAATCAAAATGAAGGTCAATCCCTCCTCTTTAAAATGCCGTTTATTGAATTGGCCTAGGTCAACTACCGGCGAAATGGCATAGAAAACCGTTGCGGCACTCTTTTACATTTTTGTCCGGAAACTTTTCGCCGGTAGTGTGTGTGTGTATGTGTGTGTGTGTGTGTGTGTGTGTGTGTGTGTGTGTGTGTATAAAAGTATAATTTCTCAAAAATCAATAAATTGTACACTAGTGGAAACAATTCTGGCTACTTTTAACATAAATTAGCTTTATAAAAAAATATTTACGCAGAAAATGTATATTCTTTATATTTTAATCTATAAAGTTTCTACTTAATATTTGCCTTAGTAAGTCTACTTTGATGAGAATATAAAATATAAGTATTTATAACGTTAAAATGAATAAATGCGAAATTTAAAAAAAAAATGAAAAGTGTCCAGAATTAATTCCACGAACGTATGCATATTACAAATCGATTAAAAAAAATGTTTATGTTAGTGAATTTCTTACAAATAATTACAAATTTCTTACAAATTTCTTCTGAAAATAAAAACTAGAACAAAAAATTCCAACGTAAGTTTAAAAAACTCAGCCAGGTAATTTTGTTGTCTTTATAATTTTTTTTCACCGAAAGAGTAATAAAACGTTCTAATTAACTAGGTAACTAACTAGGAACATCCCTCAGGTGACACCCTTTGATTTTGTTGAAATTTGGATATTTTATAAAGCACCGAAAAGTAAGCGATACGTATTTTTTTTATAGGCGAAAAAACGGTTTTAAGGGGTGAAACCACGAAAAAAGTCATCTCTAGGGGTAATAAAGCAGATTCACACACACGGAGTCCACCGATTTTAATGAAACAAAAATGAAAATTCTTCTAATCCGAAGCAATGAAAAATCCACTATAGTGACATTGCAAAAAAATTAAGGGGTGAACCACCTCTATATTAAGGGGTAAATCACCCCTATATTAAGGGGTGGTTTCACCCCTATATTAAGGGGTGAATCACCCCTATATTAAGGGGTGAACCACCCCTACATTAAGGGGTGAACCACCCCTGTATTAAGGGGTGGTTTCACCCCTTAAAACCGTTTTTCCGCCCATAAAAAAATACGTATCACTTACTTTTCGGTGCTTTATAACATATCAAAATTTCAACAAAATCGAAGGGTGAACATCCCTCGGGTGTCACCTGAGGGATGTTCCTTGGAAGTTTAATTATAAGTAACCAGAATCAACCGTACGTTCTAGATAACTTGAAAAATTTGCTTTTTTCTTACAAAAAACAACATTAACTCGATTGTTTGAATTTACGGTGAAGCTTGATAGCATGCCACCGAGGGAATCTTACTCTCGAATCCGCAATTGCGTCAGAGCCGGAGTAACGCGTTATCGCGTATCGTATGCATTTATCGGACAGTGCGATGGCCCGAGCCGAGTAGGCATGACATTCGCGGCCACGTGTGCGTGCGTGTGGATCAGCGGAGTGGACAACTTCTCGTTGCGGGTGCATTACGTGTGTACGATTGACGCATTGCTGTACGAGGGCGAGCAACGTGCAAGCCGAATTGTCATTATGGCGTCGGCCCGTGTTTCCCACGTCCGTTGCGTTACCACGGCCAGAGTAACACGCGATCGGATAATATGCCTTGCTTTGCAGAGAATTCCGAGTATGAACGATTCGATGTTAACACCGTTTCTTCTCTCAGATATCGTGTATATTTTTATTATTATTTTTTTCGTCATGCATTTATATACAGTTACGTGCAAAAGTTTCGGGTCATCCGACTTTTTTTTCAGCAAAGTGAGGCATAAAGTTCCGAAAAAGACACACCTCCGATTAATTTGGAATTTTGTGTACCCATGGATTTTTACTCGCTGGTCAGGAATAAAATTCGTGAAGTGACAATACCCGCAAATTTGATTTTCAACATCAAGACTCACAAAAACTGATTTTTAATAAGTTTTTCTATTTTATTGTAACAAATGTTGATTTTAGAGGAAAATATTTCCTACAAAAGTTGCAGCCTACGAAAAGATTGATCTTTTATGTTCTGTGCAAGTTTTGTCTAAAACCAATCTGTTTCGAGAAAAATGGGATAATGTTCCAAAAAGTACTTCGTCCTAAACTTCATCAGTTTCGATATTATCTACTTACGCAGTTTACCGTAGGAAGGTTGCAGTTTGATTTTTAGGCGTTAGGCCACAGTAACGGGTATAAAATCATGTGCGAATTTAACAATTTTTTTCGTATGAAGAAGAGATTCTCGCATAAAATTAATTACACATCTATTTAGTATGAATATCAAGCTGTTAGAAATTTCTCGGAACAACGTTTTTCGACGGTTTGTTGATAAAATCTTTCAAACTACTAAACCGATTCTTATGAAATTTGAACCACATATCCTTTACAACTATAGCTATAGCGCGTGACAATTTTTTTTTTAATTATTTACTATTTTTTTTGTTGCCAAAAGCGGTGAAAAAACTCGTTTTTTTTCTCAAAAAATGTTCGCCATTTGGTAATTATTGCATACATCAAAAAGCCATTAACATACTGAATCTAAAAACGTTTGATTTTTTTTGTTTTGGATGATCCATCTCCGAGATTTCGTCAACAGCGTGATCTACAATTTTTCTAGGATATTTTTTTAACTACCATTTTCGTCTATAAATAGTGACTTGACGGAGACTTTGTCCTTGAAATTTAGCGGGAGATGTTAGCGGCTCAACATGAGCAGCTGGAAGAAGAGGAGGGATGCCTCTATGGACCAGGCATTGCCGATTAGCGGTAATTATAAACAAATTTCAAAACTTTAAACGCGTTTTTCTAGAAAACACGTTTTTAAAAATGGCTGACATTCTCCTGACCGCTGTAATTAACATATCGATCTGAAATTTGGAGAGCATACTCAGAAAGTACGCCTTCACGGAATGACGGATCGTTTTTTCGATAGATACATTTTTGCATTTATTATTTATCTTTTTATGCGAAAAAAAACGCGAAAATTCGATTTTTTTTTAAATAGCCGCCATTTTCCGAAATTTGTACTAAACGAAAAACCCATCCGTCATTCCATGACCAAAGGGTCACAGATTGATAATATGCTTTGAATTTGTGTTTCAGAACAACAAAGAGGGGGCAGTGATGTCAGCCGTTTACCTCCCGCGATTTGAGGACCTGTTTTCGCGGACCTGCAACGGCCGCCATTTTGGTTTAAAAAAAAAAATTTTTTTAACGTTCTGTATATCATGAATAAAAGCAAGAAAAAAACCGCACTCAAAAAGCTTTACTCGTTTCCTTTAAAAAAAATAAAATGTAAACACCTGAAATATGGCACTCCCAGGACAAAGTCACCCTTTAATAAATAATTTTTAAAGAATGTATTTTGAAAGTCTATTTGTTAAGTGTAATCACTTTTATATCAATATGTATGATATAAACCTATAAAAAAAAGTCATGAAAATAGCCTTTCTTTAGCGTATAAAGTGAGAAGACCCCCTTAAAATATAAGTGAATACATGTTGTCACAACTTGTTTATTTTTTCCCCACCGTCGTATTTCAATGCGATACGCCTGAAAAATAGGATGGCCCACATTTTTGCACGCAACTTTATATTAGGTATATGAAACCGCCGGCTGGCGATAGATGGCGTTGGGTAGACTGTTTTCTCGACTTAGAAGTTGGCAATCCAAGGCAGTACTCTAGTCTAAAAATGTGAAAAAATGGATGTTTTTTTTTGCATTTTTTTTAAGTTTAAAGACTTATAAGAACATGTCCTCAAAAAGAAATTTCGAAAGTCCCGATATTTACATGGTTACAGCGATATAAAACAAGACCAGAATAGCATCGACCGGTCGGAGTTACGAACTTCAGAAGCTTCTACGGAAGCTAGAACTACCCGCAGGGAAGAACGAGTTTCGGAAAACCATGATTTCGAAGCCGAGGAAGGCACACATTACGAGGCAGGAATGGCCGATTAATATAACATAAATATAAAATGCCATTATACCACTCAGATAGTTGCGGTTGTCTGAAATTGTACTCAAAACTTTGAACGTGTTTTTCTCGAAACGACTTTTTTCAACCTGCTCGACATAAAATCTCGAGTTCTATTCGACCGATTGACTTCAAATTTGGTATGGACCCTCGGTATATATCTCACTATCGTCCCTACTTCGGGCATTGCGAAATTATTATCATTACTATTACAAATAAATTAAGGCCTTAGGCCACAGTAACGGGTATGAAATCATGTGCGAATTTAACAATTTTTTTTTCGTATGAAAAAGTGATTCACTCATAAAATTAATTACACATCTATTTAGTGTGAATATTAAACTGTTAGAAAAAATATATATATATTTTTTCGATGAACAAAATGGTCGAATACTAATATTTTCTTTTGTTATGTTTTTTAGGCTCTCCGCGGCGTGACATTTAGCATCCACAATTTTTGACCGAGAACAAAAAACAAAAATTCTCGTTAATCTACATTAGAATACCTAGAGAAGTACGTACGGAATATAAAAAATATTGTTTCCTTCAAAAGTTGTAGGTATTTAAATTTAAGAAATGAATTTTTAGTAAAAAAATTCGTTATAACTGTTCATGAACTGCTCATAAAATGAAAAGCTTTCGATTAAGGGCCCAGTCCACTTTGAAAATTTCAAAAAAATCGAAAGCAAGCAAGACTTGAAGAAATCGACGATGATGAGCAATCAGAAGGGATTTTGTACGGTGCAGGAATTGCCGATTGAGTTTTGGTAAGAGTTTTTCATAGTATAAACTTCAAACGCGTTTTTCTCGAATCAACGTTTTCAAAATCTAGCTCCATCGTATCTCTGAAACTAATAAACCGATTCTCTTGAAATTTGAACCACATATTGTAAACATGATTCGCAACAAGATGACCCTCGATGGTTTTATAATTTTGATTTTTACTTTTTTTTTGCGAAAAACTGCGAAAAAACGCGTTTTTTAAACTTTTTTTTTTGTTATTCATCTGCCATTTTTTTTTTTTTTTTTTGATGAAACTTTATATCCGAGGGTCATTTTGTAGCTGGTGTCATACTGAATCTAAGGGACTTTGATTTTTTGTTTTAGACAAGCCGCTGCCGAGTTGTGATGGAGCTATCTAGCCCACCTATTTTTGAGGCGTTACGTTAAACTATAGTTTTTGTACTTAAAAATGAATAAAAATGAATAACATTTTTTTTAAATGTATTTCAAGACTTTATTTATCAAGCCCAACAACTTTTATATTCATGTTTTATAAAATGCTTAAAAAAACGCGAAAATATACTTTTTTCGTGGCTCCAAAGTGGACTGGCCCCTTAATCAGAAATTCCGTACGTGCTTTTCTGCGATATGTAATTAGGAACATAACTTTTTAATTTGAAGTAAATCGAGGGAAAATTCTTGAAGTCATTTGTGACGCTCATTGAAAAAAAGCTGTTTCCAGAAGTTTTGAGCAGTCAGGCATTTTGTACATCGAAAAAAAAATTCAAACAGCTTGATGTTCATACTCAATAGATGTGTCATTAATGTTACGAGTGAATAACTTTTTCATACGAAAAAAATGGTTGAATTCGCACATGATTTTATACCCGTTACTGTAGCCTAAGGCTTTAAGGGGTGACCCCCACTTGCGATTTTGAAAAAATCGATTTTTTTTATTGCATTTTTTCGAAGTATAAGTATCCGAGAATATGTCCTGAAAATTTCAAGTCGATCCCAAAAAAATTGACTGAGATATGAGCGTTGAAAGAGAAGAATCCGTTGTGTAAACGACCGGAAATTGAAATTTTAAACGCGTTTTTCTCAAAATGGCATTTCTGAAGTCGGTGACCAAGATTACTCGAACACTAATGAACCGATCTTCTTGAAATTTTGCAGGCTTATTTAATACATAAAAATGTAGTCTTTCATCGTTCGATTTTTTTTTTCGAAAAAAATGGCCATTTTATAGCCAAAAAACGGCCGTTTTTTTCGTTAAAATCGAACCATTAACTTTGACTGTCCGCCATTTTGTGAAAAATGAATATTTTTTAAAATCCTTCGATTAAAGACTAGTTTATACTTATATTTGACTAAATCCATCCGCATTTTTTTTTTTCAGATGATCCACTTCGCCGCAATGTTGGTCACCGCAAACCGTGTATATAAAAACATTATTTCATTGACGGCCATTTGCCACTAAACAATGTAATATTTTTCAATAAAAAAATTGCTGAAAGTTCTTCAAAATGTGTTCTTTAAGATGGTATATTGTTCGATTAAAAAAGTTTGGTAGTTTTCTTTAAAAAAATTCATGAAAAAGGCCTTTTTTTGCGCTACAAGTGAGGGTAACGCTTTAACAAGTTTGAAAAATGAGGGCGAAAAGTTTACTCGTTTATTCAGACATTGGCCATAATTTGTTTTTTGCTCTTTGGTACCTGCCATAATGACATTATCATTGATAAGTAAAATTGCGTTCATTTCTGCTTCAGATCAATGGGAGCTGTGGAATCATCTCAATCGCCTCAATTCTTCTTTTTCACAGCCATACTCAAAGGCTCATCACATTGTTAATGTTTTATTCTTTGGCACAATTTTATTTTGGTACGTTACTGAAATATTAATAAAACGATTGTAAAAAAATGGAAGGAATTTTTTTTTGTTTTTTTCGTCAAGCCCGAATAAACAAAATGTAGGCCTCTAGACTAGAACACTGCCTCAACGTAATCTATTTTAATTGTCTTTACAATGACAACCTTTATTCCAAACGAGTCTTATTTGCAGCAAGGCAAGCTCCATTATTTCCTGGCGAAGAAATCGGGCGTGGAAACGCATCGTTTGCTAGAGGAAGTGTATGCCAAAAATGCTTCATCGAGTACAACGTGCAAAGAGCTCAGGATCGCCGACCTCATCGTGTTTCACGATGTTTGCCTTTTTTCTTTTTTTTTTACCGCTCGTCTTCTTTTTATCGGAGAACGCTGTAGGAGACGAGGGGGGTGGCCCATTTGGCAGACGATTTTTAAAAAATAACATTTTCTGTCGAACGCGATCTTTTTCGGTTTTTTAATTTTTCGTTTATTAAGTAAAAGTACATTTTTTCAGGGTTTTTGAGAATATTCGATTTATTGAACGTCAATTTTTAAAAATTTATTTATGAAATTCCATTTTTTTTTATTTTCAGAAAAAAAAAACTTTACGTTCAGTTGATTTTTTCGGTTGTTTTTAGTTTCTTTATTTAAAGCAATTTTTTTTTGGTTTTTAACATTTTATTTCGCGAATAGGAATTGTTTGCATGCCTTTGAATTTATAGATCAAATTCCAATGTTTTGTTTTTTAAAATATCTATTGAATGTAATTTTTTTTAAATTTATTTATCCAATTCCAATTTTCGCGTTTTTAGAAAATAAAACTTTCTGTTGACTGCGATTTTTTCGGTTTATTTTTTGAAAGCTTTTTTTGTTACCCCAGACTAGAACACTCCCTCAACACAAACTATTTCAATTGTCTTCACAATGACAGCGTTTATTCCATATAAGTCATATTTGCAGCAAGCCAAGCTCCATTATTTCCTGGCAAAGAAATCGGGCGTGGAAACGCATCGTTTGCTGGAGGAAGTGTATGCCGAAGATGCTTCATCGAGTACAACGTGCAAAGAGTGCTATCGCCGCTTCCAAAGACGTGATTTCTCTATGGACAACAAAGAGCGCGTAAAGCCAGCCAAAAGAGGACTGTCGCGTATCACGAGCTGCTGAAAGGGTCGAAAAGCGTCACTGGGGATCGTTATCGACTGCAACTGATGCGTTTGAAGTGAGCTCTGCACGGGAAGAGGCCGGAATGGCAAGTTGATTCAGCAGCACAATGCGAGGCCGCATGTTGCTCAACCGGTTAAGGGGGTATCCCTCTCTGAAAACATCGAAACATCGTTTTTTTTTGCATATTGTTACAGTGTGAATTTTCAAGAATATTTTCGGACCAACCGGACCCTGAAATTCTAAAAATTGACGAAATTACACCTATTTTAGTGGAGTAGTGTGCGTCGGCTTAAGGGGCTATACCAGTGGGAACACTGAAAATTTGTGTGATTTTCGAGAATTTTTTGGAACAAAAGTACTTAATTAAATGTTTCGGAAAATTGAGAATATATTACGCTATATTTGACCTATATTACATAATTTTTTCATAGAAAAATATTGAGTTCCAAGCGACTTATGCGCTGCCTTCGGAGGCGGCAAAAAAAAGTTTCTCCACTGCTGACATGATTCCGGCCAATTGAGTAGCTGAAACCGAAAAAGGAAAAAAAAATGTCATTAAACTGGAAGGTATTTCCCGTACAATGACGTAGGATTTTCGAAAAATATCAAAATCTGACAAAATGGCGTAGTTGTGAAAAAAGTCTGTTTTTTGCCCATAAAATGGTCGTTTTTGTCAATGCCAAATCGTCAATTTTCATCCAATCAAAAATATCCTACGTCATTGTAGAGTAAATATATTCAAGAGTACTCAGTTCAAATTTCAAGTCAATCGGATAATTGCTCTTTGAGTTACAATGTCAGAAAATTTGAAAAATGTTATTTCCAAAAAAATCGCACATTGCATTAGATTAGCGGTAAGACGACAATATTTCACAGGATCGTGTAAAATATGTCCCAAAACTTTGAACGTGATTATCTCGAAACTACATATATTGACACGGCGGTATTGATATCTTGAGTAACTTTCACACTATTGACTTGAATTTGCAAAGTTAGCGTTTAAACAGTAGTCATTTTCGGTTCACAATCGCTATTAACGGCGGGGTAAAGTTAATTCGGCGAAAAAAGGCATGTTTTTAAGATTTTTTTTTGGCGTAACGAATAGTGTTCGTTTATTGAAAAATTTACATATAATAAAGTAATATTTGAACAACATTCTCCTAAATTTGCATTGCAAAATATTCAACATTGAGCGAGTGAAAATTAAACCCCGGAGGCGCCTCGAAAACAGTTGGTTTGCGGTGTGCACCATAACTCGCAACAGAATCATTTGAAACAAAAAAATCAAAATGCATTTGTTAAAGGAGATGTTTCTCGAGGTAATGACGGGAAGATTTTTTTTTTTCGATTTTTCGTAGCACTAGGGAGCCAAAAATCCGATTTTCGCTAAAAAAATCGGCTAATTTGTTGTTGAAAAATTAGTAATTATTAAAAAAAAACAAAAAAGCTCTCGACAATACCTGGTGAATTGTGTGAAGAAGAACTGTGCAAAATTTCAAAGCGATTGGTCCAGTAGATTTTGAGTTATCGTGCACACGGACTTCAAATATGACAAGTCTCAGAAAAACGGTTTGGAAAACGCAGAAGAGAAGAGAACAGCATGGAGCACTAGACGCTTAAATACTCATAACTTCGGCAATTTTACTCCGATCGACTTGAAATTTTAACACAATAATCTTGATATATTATGCATTCATTTAAAAAATGAAAAAAAATGAAAAAAAAATTTAAACACTTTACCCCGCCCTTAATTGGATGTACCATTTGTTGGCAACAATGTCCTCAGCATGCTGTTTTTCAAGAGAAAAATGAGGTTTTCTTTGGAGAAGCTGTCATTTTTCGTATTTTTCGAAATTTCGAAAAGTGGATCGTGAACCCGTGGCCAGTTGGATATATTTGAAGAAAACTTTGTTTTCGTTTCAGATTACATTTAAGTCTGGTAGAGATCCGGCCGTTTCGGGCCTTGCCACTGGAGGACTGCAACGCCAACTGCAGCACCGCGAACACTTTGAAAGATGTTCTTCCGAAAAAATTACATTGTAACCACAAACATGTATACAACATGCTGGGGAAAAAATAATTTATTCCAACCATTTTGTCACTGGAAAAAAATGCATCATTCTGACCCTTAAAATTGGGCTTCCAGAGATATACATTTACAACGATAAAAAAATCGATTTCTTTTTTTTTTTCTCTTTAACGGAGACTTTGTCCTTGAAATTTTGCGGGAGATGTTAGCGGCTCAACATGAGCAGCTAGAAGAAGAGGAGGTGTGCCTCTATGGACCAGGCATTGCCGATTAGCGGTAATTATAAACACATTTGTGTAAACACATTGCAAAACTTCAAACGGGTTTTTCTCGAAAACACGTTTTTAAAAATGGCTGACATTCTCCTGACCGCTGTAATTAACATATCGACCTGAAATTTGGAGAGCATACTCAGAAAATATGTCTTCACGGAATGACGGATCGTTTTTTCGATAGATACATTTTTGCATTTATTATTTATCTTTTTATGCGAAAAAAACGCGAAAATTCGATTTTTTTTAAGTTGCCCCCATTTTCCGAAATTTCTACTAAACGAAAAACCCATCCGTCATTCCATGACCAAAGGATCACAGATTGATAATATGCTTTGAATTTGTGTTTCAGATCAACAAAGAGGGGGCAGTGATGTCAGCCGTTTACCTCCCGCGATTTGACGACCTATTTTCGCGGAGCTGCAACGGCCGCCATTTTGGTATTTTCTTTAAAAAAAAAAATTTTTTTAACGTTCTGTATATCACGAATAAAAGCAATAAAAAAATCGCACTCAAAAAGCTTTACTCGTTTCCTTTAAAAAAAATAAAATGTAAACACCTGAAATATGGCACTCCAAGGACAAAGTCTCCCTTAAACGATAGAACTATAAATGTAGAATATTTTCCTAAAGTTTCAAAGCGAAATTCGAAAAACTTCACACGTTACAGCCCGTCAACGCTGTGCTTCACCGCTCGGATTCGTAGCCGGCGTGAACTTCAAACGCGTTTTTCTCAAAACTGCATTATCGAAATTGACGTGCAGGATTACTCAAAAACTACTAAGCCGATTGAGTTGAAACTTGGTAGAAATATTGATAATATTGGTAGCTTCAACTTGACGGGAATTATTTTTGAAAAATAGAAAAAAAAAACAACTTTTTTAATCCACATTTTACAGAAATGTTGCGTGAAATGTCGATTTTTTTTTTGGTAAATGCGTGCCATTTTCTTAAATTTACGTTTTCTTCATTTTAATTACCGTCACATAGAAACTAACACTCTGCCACAGTTCCGCCATTATGACGATGAATTAATTAAAAAAATTGTTTTGTATACTTGAATATACTATTAAAGTATACCTAAAGTTTGATAATTGTAGAATAACAATTTCTTACTTTAAAAAATTCCTCAATATTGCTTATTTTTTTCCTGTCTAAATGTATATCCCACCTTAAGAAGTATACAGGAGTGAACTGGAAAACCCTACCCCACCCGCCACATTGCCCAGACGTCGCTCCCACCCATTACCATTTGTTCCGGTCGATGCAGTCAGCGCTTACGGCTCGGCACTTCACCTCGTACTACGGACCCAAAAAAATGGCTGGATGACTGGATTGCCTCTAAAGGAGCCGAATTCTCCCTGCATGGAATCCGATCGTTGATCGAGGATGGGCCAAGCTTCTGTCCCAATGGGCCAATACTTAGAAAAAATCAGTCCGTCGATTTCCTACCGAACAACACTGTCTTTTCTCTCGCTAAAAAATTGACCGTTTTATATGCAACCACCTAATAAATAAAATCTACCAAATAATATACACTGCAATTACGTTTTCATTCAAATTCAACACTTTTCCGTCTTTCTCATCACGACTCATGATTTTTGTTTCAAAAGCTTACGGCAATTGTAGAAAATAAAAATGTGACTACGTACCTGGAGCTTTTACGTTACCTCGTAGGATGGTCCCAATCCAAAGGAATAAAATGAAACGTGCCACTCGTTGCTTTTTTTTTCACGAAGATATTCCGAAGGGTACAGGGAAATTTAAATAAATATCGGACGAGGTGAAATATTTGTTTTTTTCGTTGTCGTTCGTGATAATTTTACTTTAAAAAAACTCCAAAGCGTCTCCTCATCCATATAGTTACAAATAATCGTAGTTCTTTTTCATTATTCATTGTGTTTTTTGTGTTTTTTTTTTCGATTTTTATATTCATGTGTACGAAACTATATCAACAGTCATCATCATGTCTCTCTCTCTCTCTCTCTCTCTCTCTTTCTCTCACTCTCTCTCTCTCTGTCCC
>OZ023320.1:4372145-4379695 GCA_964007375.1 Ophion obscuratus
GCAGACGGCGATTTACATATAACAAAACTTTCAAACGATCTGTTTAAACTTGAAAATATGTACCTATATTTTATAATTCATTTTTGTAAAAAGAAATGTTTACAAAAAATGCAGTTTTGGTTCTAACTTATGAAGACTATTGGTTTGTGCATATATTTCCACTTAAATTTTTGGGTGTGAGTTCACAATAAAATCCACTTGCTTTATTCTTCCTCATTTGTTTAACATTCACTTCATTTTATTTTAAGTCTGAGCTATTTTGATATATTAATATACATTTGACTTACTTTTTATATTTTCTTTATTATTCTTTCAACACATTTTTTTCTACATATATATGTATGTGTATATATTCATTTATTTTCTATACATTTGCCATACACCTTAATATGTATATATTTATATCTGTATCAATATATATATATATATTAGACTGATTCAAAAAAAAAAAATTTTTCTGGATTCTCGTGCTATTGTTGGGCACTGATAAAACAAAATTTCTCTAAAAAGATGGGCGCGGTCACTCAATTTTTAGAGGTGGCTATCTAGACCTTTTTGTATTTGAATTTTTTTTAACGAACGTATTGCATTTAAACATAGTCATGGCTTCGGATTACGGATAAAAATCGGAAAAGTTTTGAGTTTGTTCTTTTACAAGCATAACAGAGAAAAACTGACCATACGTCGAAGTGCACACGAAACGATGAAAGAAATTTTCGAACAATGGAAATGTGCTGAAATTCCAACGCGTCGATTGAATAACGCAATCTTGAAATCAATAAAACTCCATGTAGTCTGGAAACAACTTTTAAAAAATCGAGTTAAAAAGAATTTGCCGTCACAAATATCGAAGGAGCGTAAATTTAAGAGAGATTTGGACAAACTGTTCAACGTTGCACATTTTCGTTCTGCCCAAAATGTTAACGAACTTGAGAATGGCTGGGAAGAAATGTAAATGAGTTTGAAGATAATATAAGCGTAGCATTTTGAAAATGTAAATATACGATTTATGAATAAAAGCTTATAATTTAATTTTTCGTAAAAAGTGCGAAATGTTAATGCGGATAAATAAATCTACATGAATAACGAGAGTAGTATAGACGCCATTATTGATCTACCTGGATTTGAATTGTGAATATTGCACCCTTTTCAAATTGTTAGAGTTTATTTTTGTTACGAAACAGCTGCTGGATGTGATTTTTATCCGTAATCCGAAGCCATGACTATGCTTAAATGCAATAGGTTTGTTAAAAAAAATTCAAATACAAAAAAGTCGAGATAGCCACCTCTAAAAATTGAGTGACCGCGCCCATCTTTTTAGAGAAATTTTGTTTTATCAGTGCCCAACAATAGCACGAGAATCCAGAAAATTTTTTTTTTTTTTGAATCAGTCTAATATATATATATATATATATATATATATATATATATATATACACGCACACAATGATATGGACTGTTATTTGATACTAATGGTATAACACTATAATTTTAATACTTTTTTTCAGTTGCGCCAAAATGCATTTAATTCATTCGGCTCCTGACATATTACCGCATCCATTTATTTTCCCGGTGAAATTGTACTACCACGACTTGTTGAGAACTGTTCTGCAGTACATACGTACTGAATTTTTGAAAGATTGGCGGTTTGTGAAATATCGGGTCCATAACTATCCGTTCCTCACCCTCAAAAGCATTGTGGAAGCAAAAAAAATAATTTAGTGCCGCAATATGTTGGAGCCCCCGCTGCGTGTCTGACCATGCACGGATTGCACTACTTGTCACTTGGGCTCCCGGTGAGTCACTCCTCGTTCTACTCGTACCCTTGGGAATAAGGCTCTCTGTCTGCACCACTGTTTTATCCGACTTATTTCTTTAGCTACATCGGTGACTATATAAATATATAAATAAATAAATACACACACACACATATATATATATATGTTTATGTTCGCATATTGGAAAACGATATATTTAAATAATAATAAAGGATATATAAAAATTAAGTAAAATGTATATTAATATATAAAAAAGCACAGATCGGGAATAGTAGGGAACTTATGTTTAAAAAAATGAATATAAAATAAAGTGAGTAAACGAACTTATACCCAAAAATTGACGTAAAAATACTTGCACCAAAAATAAATATTTCTGATCGAAAAGTTCAAAACAAAATTGCATATATTTAAAAATAACTCTCGGATAGACAAAATCTCGCGAAATTCGACTTTTTCAAAAGTCATTCTCGTATAAAATTAATTATTTTCTACATATTTTGGGGGTGTCAGAATTTTTTTCTCTTCCTAACGATCGAGATAAAATTTCATATGTAGTTATTTTACATCGGTGGTATGATTTTTCAAATGCTTATAATTTTATATTTTTTTATGATAAATTTCTTCAGCATAAAAAGAAATATTATAAAATAATAATTTTAATATTTAATACGAAAGTTATTTAATATTTGATGCGAAAAATAATTATTGGTAAATATTTACAAGCTCTAATCGGCTCCAATTCTTTTTTTCACGTGTTCGGGTTTATTCTGCTGTATGTGAATATCTTTTTTATGATGGGGGAGGGGTATTTTATTAAGAACAAAAAATATATTTACAGGAACATATCAATGTTTCGCTTGCAGAATGTTACCATAATTTCATTCAAATTTTATTTCATTCGAACCCAAACAAACAAACCCAAACCAATGTCCTTTGACCCACTCGGTGTCACCAAACCCGTTTCCTCCACACTTTTAAAAAAGTTTAAAAAAAAGGGTTTCGGGGTTGAAATAAGCGTTGAAACTGTCTTCCCCCGACTTGAATATTATAAACAAAGTACCCTGAAACACATCGACTCGGTACAAAATTTCTCAACCGCTTTTATAGCTGGAGCCCCTCTTGTAAATATTTACCGAATTATTAATTCGTTTTCTTTTATTAATTAATAATTATTTCATAATTAATTAATGATTCTTTCGTTATTAATTAATAATTCTTTTATAATTTATGAAGTTATTTTGTAATAATTATTTTCCGGTTTATCACCATCGTATATAATATTGTTTCGCGCGATTGGCTTTGACGATTTTGCCTGTCAAGCAGCCTCTGCCCGGGCCAGTACTTGGATGGGTGACCGATCAGCTGCGGCTTACGTTTCGACCATCGAGCTACTTTTATCAAGTCTCCAATAGTGTACCATTCACTCAACCGAACCGGAATCTCACAATTAGTGAAAATATAGCCGTCTGCATCGACAAGCATTTTCCAGTTTCCCTGTGCCCTCCTGCGCGAATGCGATTGCGCTAGTGCGTCGGGAAAAAAAGTACATCGTGACAGGTTTTTCGGATCTTCGTAATAATTGCACAATTACCGTGACAAATTTGCCGCTTCACGAATTTTACTCTCGTCTAGGCGACGATTTTGCCCCCATCCTCAGATCCTCGTGCGAATGTCCTGATGCGAATTCCGGGTGTTGATGCAGGGTGAGCAGAGAAGGGCGAGGACGACGCAACCGGCGAGTAGAACGACGAGGGCCACGAGGAAGTACCAAGTTGTGCCGGTCGATCTCGACGGTACGATTTTTCGCACGATCGAAAGATCGGCCACTTCCTCGTCGGTCAGACCGAGACGCCTCGCCTTGGCAAAGAGACACCTCAGGCGTCGCGACGCCTTCTCGCACGACATATTGTTTAGTTCGGTTCAAGTCAACGTTGGATCAACACAGTGTCACTTGGTCTATCAATCGATCGATAATTCATTAACTTTTTTTCAATCCTCGTCTATTCTCGAGATATTTTCGATCGAATTTTTCGTTGTGAGCTGAATTTTGAGTTACACCATTTTTACACTTCACACATCCTTTTTTGTAGCTATTATTCGCCTCTTGGTGGTTCTCTCTCTCTTTCTCTCTTGGTCTTGGATTTTCTCCTGTTGAGGCTGGCCTCGTGTCTCTCCAGGTGGAATTTATTCAAATTTATCGTTGGTGAGAAAAATGGTGATACCTGCCAAATTCAAAGAACTTTGTCGTTTGTCATTCGAAATATTTTAAAAGTACTTCACATCGCAGTTACATAATTTCGGCATTTTCAAAAAATTGTTTTCGTCATCGTTAACTTTCATTCTCTATACTTTTGGGCGGATGGAACAAAATTCATTTCGAAATTTACATTACGGACGGAATTAAGTACATTTTTCTTAACGATTCACACGGTAATTCCAGTAGTTTTTTTTAGTTTTTTTCCAATGCAGTTTTTTAAACCTTCGGAAGTAGTCTTTTTTATAAACTTTCCAAAGCGAAATACGACACATAACAAATTTTAACTTCGAAATGGGATAACTTGTGGTTTTTTTTTCAAAATAAAAAAAATTGGGTCGACAGACTACTGCTATAACATGACTGGAAAAATCTTCGCAGATTTTTTTTAATTCATCACGCAGACCGTGGAAACGTGTATTTTCGATCTAGGCCTGAACCAACGAAGATAAATAATTTATTGTCAAATAAATTATCAACGCTTAATAATTTTGGTTAAATAAATAAATAAAAACGATGTGCTTAAAATACCAATAAATATTAAATCATCAATTTTCGTCGAATTTAAAAAAATTTAAATAAATTTTTAAAAATAGTAATAGTAATTAATAAAAATTTAAAAAAATTTAAATAAGAAAATAAAAAAAATTTAAACGCCGATTTTCGGCCCGGCAGCCAACCGGTCGATACCACGAGTAAACAAGTCGATATCTAGTTTAAAAAAAATACCACCCATCAGACGATTTTCCTCCACACAAGGTAAAGAGCCACAAAATTATTGGTCTTTTTAAAATACCGACATCATTATCGAACAGGGTGCTTAAGGTACCGCGTGTGCATGATCGGTTGAAACCGGAAGTGCGAACTGGGATCTTCACTCACGGGAGGATTCTTTGCGGGTTCGATCCTACAGGGGTGTCTTTTATCGATATTTTAATCCTATTCTTACGATGCCAATTTTTAGACACAACTGACAAGGAACATCCCTCATGTGACACCCTTCGATTTTGTTGAAATTTGGATACATTATAAAGCATCGAAAAATAAGTGATACGTATTTTATTTTTTAGGCGGAAAAACGGTTTTAAGGGTTGAAACCACCCCTCGAAAAAAGGCATCTCTAGGGGTAGTATAGCAGTTTCACACACAAGAAGTCCACCGATTTTAATGAAACGAAAACGAAAATTCTTCTAATCCGAAGCAATGAAAAATCCACTATAGTGACATTGCAAAAAAAAAATAAGCGGCGAACCACCCCTATGCTATGGGTCTATGCATCGTAACGTTTTGCTTTTCGTGTCTCACAAGTAACACCCTTCGATTTTGTTGAAATTTAGATATGTTATAAAGCACCGAAAAGTAAGCGATACGTATTTTTTTTCGGCGGCAAAACGGTTTTAAGGGATGAAACCACCCCTATACTAAGAGATGGTTTCATCCCTTAAAACCGGTTTGCCGCCGAAAAAAAATACGTATCGCTTACTTTTCGGTGCTTTATAACATATCGAAATTTCAACAAAATCGAAGGGTGTTCCTTGTGAGATATAAGATATTTGCTCCGAATATTAATAATATTTGAATATTAATAATATTTGAATATTAATAATATTTGAATAATAATAATATATTAATAATAATATATACGGTTTTAAGGGATGAAACCACCCCTTAGTATAGGGGTGGTTTCATCCCTTAAAACCGTTTTGCCGCCGAAAAAAAATACGTATCGCTTACTTTTCGGTGCTTTATAACATATCCAAATTTCAACAAAATCGAAGGGTGTTCCCTGTGAGACACGAAAAGCAAAACGTTACGATGCATAGAATCGCGTAGCGAAAACGGAATTCCTCATCTTTCCGGCACCCCACCGAGCCTCGCGTTTTTTCCCTCACTCCGTGAAAAAAAAATGCACGTTTATTATTCTCCGCGGTGGGAATTGAGAATTTATTTTCCGCTGGCCTCGACAACGTTTGAAATCCCGTCAGTCACGCGTCGCGCAACTCCGTCACTTTAATTGCTCCCATAAACATCGCTATTCCTCCGAGGCCGTTGACCTGCTTCTTTTTTTCGTCGTTGCTGTTTTTTCGCCATCGAGTGATCGACAGTCGACGCTCTTGACGCTCGCGCGTAGTGCGTAACGAAGATAAAAAAAAAAAAAATGTACGACGGTCGTTTGGAAGCTTTCGATCGAGCTTCGATCGCCGCCGATTAATTACGCGATTGCTTCGCAAATGTTGCGAGTACACGAGGAGAAGTTATTTTTTCGACTCAGTCAAGTGTGACGGGTTTGGAGTATTTTTGTTCGGAGCAAATACCTTTTTATTTTTCGACAACCAAAATATATGTTAGATTTGAAGAAAATTGTTTTTATTTCGTTGGCGAGTAAGTCGTTTTGAATGAACTTTTTAGCGAGCGTTAGCTTCGAAGAAATCATCTTTGTTCAAGTCAAACAAATATTTTGGTAGATTTGATTTTTTTCAGTGTAGTCGTTGAATTTTAAAATTTCATCGCGTTTGTTTGCGTTCGTTGGGATGCTTTTGGGTTTTTTGGAGTTAATTTGTGTTTGGTTCGTTTTGCTTAGCTTTTTTGAGTTTGTTTGGGTCCATTTGGAATACGTTTGCGTCTGTTTATAGTTGGTTAAGTCTTCTTCAGTTTGTTTGTATTTTTTTTCGATTTTCGTTTATTTGGGTTTGTGTCACTTTTTGCTAAGTTTGTTTGTGTTCGTTTGCATTTGGTCGCGTCTTCTTCGGTTTTGTTCGTGTATTGTCGAAGTTATCTTGTATTTGTTTGGGTTTCTCTGAGTTCCTTTGCGTTGGTTTCGGTCCTTTCGTTTTTTTACCAGTTGTTTTTGTGTTTATTTGTGTCTTTTCCAGTTTTCTCGGGTTTCTTTGGATTCCTTGCGTTTTTTTGTCTCCGTTTGTTTTTATCTCGTTTTTTTGCCATTCGTTTAAATCAGTACATTTTGTTATTCTATCGCCTGCGATTTGTTGTATTTTTTTTTGGGTGTCCCGATCACTCTTCGATCGTCACAGAATGAATCGAACTCTGATACCTTCATCAACATTTGTCTTCACCGTTCACGAGTCCATTGCACATTATCACCACCTTTTTTCCGCCCCACCTTTGTCCAAATAAAAAGCAAAAATTACGAAAATAAAGAGGCCCGTCGCCGTCGCGAAATGCCGATAGATTTTATGATATTTTCGCGTAACGATCGAGCGACGAGAACGAATTGACGAAGTGTGCAGAGCCACGTGGTGGGCGAGTTGCGAAGGTAGGCACGCCGCGATGCAGCGCGCACATTCTCGACGGGCGTCGCGACGCTTACTGCCCCTTCGGCGCTCCGACAACCCTCCTTTATGGCCGCGTCTATCCGGCTCGTCCACCACCTTCCCCCCCTTCCGCCTTCTCCCTCGCTCGACGGTTTGGCTCCCCCTCCGCCTACTCCTCGAGCTTTACCCGTTCCTCGTTCGACCTCTCGTCCTTCTCCGCGTCTTCTCGCACGCGACTCGCGTATA
>OZ023320.1:4379895-4404895 GCA_964007375.1 Ophion obscuratus
CTAGCTGGCCCTATGAAAAAATGTACAACTGGTTCGACGCTGTACCATTGTCGAAATGATATCCTTGGGCGGAGGCTGGCTACCAATATCGTACCGACATTGGTCTTCAAAAGTGGCCTGACGCTCGTACCAAGGTTGGTCCAAGTTCTACCCAATATCGGACCGACGTTGGTCTATTATCAACAGTGATGCGATAATGCCCCGAGTTTTGACCAATATTATATTATGTTAGTATTTTGTTAAGGCCTCGGTCACACTTAAAGCCACAGTAAGGGTTATAAAATCATGCGCGAATTTAACATTGTTTTTCTTGTGAAAAGGTGATTCACTCATTAAATTAATTACACATCTATTTAGTATGAATATAATACGTTTAGTATGAATATATGCTGTTAGATTTTTTTGATGCACAAAATGTCCGATTAGTACCAATATTTTCTTTTGTCATATTTTTTTAGGCGCTCCGCGGCGTGACACTTAGCATCCACAATTTTTTACCTAGAACAAAAAACAAAAATTCTCGTCAATCTACACTAGAATACCGAGAGAAGTACGTAAGGAATTTGAAAAATATTGTTTTATTTAAAAGTTGTAGGTATTTGATCTTAAGAAATGAATTTTCATTGAAAAATTTGGTTATAACTGCTCATAAACTGCTCATAAAATAAAAAATTTCGATTAATCAGAAAGTCAACTTCGATTAAACAGAAACATAACTTTTAAATTTGGAATGAATCGAGTGAAAATTGTTGAAGGTATTTGTTACGCCAATTGGAAAAAAGCTGTTCCGACAAGTTTCGAGTAGTCGGCTATTTTGTGTATAAAAAAATAATTTCTAACAGCTTGATATTCATACGAAATAGATGTGTAATTAATCTTATGAGAGAATCGCTTTTTCATATGAAAGAAATTGTTAAATTCGCTCATGATTTTATAGCCGTTACTGTGGCCTAAGGCCTTAATATATATGGTAGTACGCAGCAATAAATACAACTATTTGACGGAATTACATAAATATTATAATTTATTATTATTGAATTCAGTAACAGATTTTATAATTTACTATTAAAACAAGTGAGTGTTGGTACGAGAGAATATTAGTATGAGTGATAATAGTAATAAGATAATACGATAATTAGAATTATTCCGCAAATAACATATGAATGAAATATGAAAATCTGAAAAACTGATGTGTGGATACACGAGATATCGGATGTAAGTTACGCTTTGTTATTCGTATCAATGTTCTCCTGGTGCGTCTTTTTCGGGTCACACTTACGCGAACACGCGATAAAGCGGTTAAGTTTTTTTTCTAAATCCAATTTTAATGAAATTTATAGATTAAATAGTCTGAGGACGTCTTTTTTTGGGCGAGCAGAGCATGGCATAATTAACGGGGAATGTTACTGGCCCATGGTCGATTCGAGCTATCCACGCCAATGGTCGATTCTCCGTCGTTAGTCGACACTTTCCGACACTGGCATATTGCTGTATGCCGGTCTTAGAAATGAACGCAGGGAAATAAATGGCGGACAGTACTGGCACATGATCGGCTCCAGTAGTCTACCTCAGCAGTCGGCTCTCCAGCGGTAGCCGATGGTGGTCCGACATTGGCATAATACTGGATGCCGGGATTAGATATGATCATAGGGCAATCAACGGCGAACAGTACTGGCCCATAATCGGCTCCAGTAGTCTACCCCGGCTGTCAGCTCTTCAGCGGTAGCCCATACTGGTCCGACATTGGTGTAATACTGGATGCCGGGATTAGAAATCAACGTTGGGAAATTATGGCGGATAGTACTGGCCCATGATCGGCTCCAGTAGTCTACCCGGCTGTCGGCTCTTCAGCGGTAGCCGATACTGGTCCGACATTGGTATAATACTGGATTAGAAATTAACATTGGAAAATTATGGCGGACAGTACTGGCCCATGATCGGCTCAAGTAGTTTACCCCGGCAGTCGGCTCTCCAGAGGTAGCCGATACTGGTCCGACATTGATATAATACACGATGCTGGGATTATAAATTAACGTAGGGAAATGAATGGCGGACAGTAGTAGTCCATAATCGGCTCCATTAGTCTACCCCTGCAATCGGCTCTCCAGCAGTAGCCGATACTGGTCCGACATTGGTATAATACTGGATGCTGGGATTAGAAATTAACGTGGGGAAATTAATGGCGAACAGTACTGGGGCATGATTGGCTCCAGTAATCCAGCCCAGCAGTCGGCTCTCCAGTGGTAGCCGATACTGGTCCGACATTGGTATGATACTCGGTGCCGGGATGAGAAATTAACGTAGGGAAATTAATGGCGTCAGTACTAGCCCATAATCGGCTCCAGTATTCTACCCCAGCAGTCGGCTCTCCAGTGGTAGCCGATACTGGTCAGACATTGGTATGATACTCGATGCCGGAATTCGAAATTAACGTGGGGAAATTAATGGCGGACCGTACTGTCCCATGATCGGCTCCAGTAGTCTAGTTCAACAATCGGTTCTCAGGTGGTAGCCGATACTGGTCCGACATTGGCATAACACTGGATGCCGGGATTAGAAATTAACGTAGGGAAATTAATGGCGAACAGTACTGGCCAATGATCGGCTTCAGTAGTCTAGCTTAACGGTCGGTAGCCGATACTGGTTCGACATTGGTACAATACCAGATGCCGGGATTAGATGCGAACGTAGGATTATTAATGGCGGGCGGTACTGGCCCATGATCGGCTCCAGTAGTCCACCCCAACAGTCGGCTGTCCAACGGTAGCCGATACTAGTCCGACATTGATATAATATTGGATGCCGGAATTAGAAATTAACGTGAGGAAATTAATGGCGGACAGTACTGTTCCATGATCGGCTCCAGTAGTCTAGCTCAACAATCGTCTCTCAGGTGGTAGCCGATACTGGTCCGATATTGGCATAATACTGGATGCCGGGATTAGAAATTAACGCAGCGAAATTAATGGCGAAGAGTACTGCTCCAAGATCGGCGTCAGTAGTTTACCCCAGCATTCGGCTCTCCAGCGGTAGCCGATAGTGGTCCGACATTGGTATAATACTGGATGCCGGGATTAGAAATTAACGTAGAGAAATTAATGGCGAACAGTACTGGCCAATGATCGGCTCCAGTAGTCTACCCCAACATTGGCGTTATGCTGGATGCCGGGCTTTGAAAAGAGGATCGGTTGAGAAATGGCAGGACAATTGTTTCAACGTTGTGCCAACACTTGGTTGCCCAGAGTAGGTTAGCCCGTACTGGACCAGACTTCAGTCGTATTTTTTGTGTTAGAATTTTTTTCATGGGGTAGTGTTGCTGCCCATCGCACTCCTTTCCAGTTTCCACACTTGAATTGCAATTGTACATCAGATTGTTGTAATTTTGTCAATTTTTTTCTGAATTTTATTTCTTTTATTTCGTTTTCATCATTTTTTCCTGTATTTTATCATTTTTTCTTCATTCGATCAAATGGTCGTAATTACATCAATTTCTTTTCTCAGTTTTACCATGTTTCTCTTTTATAATTTTTGTCCAAAATTTATCAATTTTTTCAATGTTATCGATTTTTCTGACTTTCATAATTTTTCTTTTTTTTTCACGATTGTTTTTTTTATTCATTTCATCATTTTTTCTCAATTCTATCAAACTGTATTAATTTTCTCAAATTTTATCGAATTTCAACAATTTTTTCAACCTTCTTATCGACCAGAACAAGGCGCCTAGCGACGCTGCGAATAAAAAGTGTCGGGAATAGGTCCGCGGTAATATCGTACACCTAGACTACATGTTTAATGTCCCATATGAGCAGTCTGCGAGCTATTATCGCGTACAACTTCGCGACAGTTTGGATCCTTGGGCGTATCAGGGTGCGTGCCTGGGCATATATATATGTGTATGTTGTATATGAGTCTTTCGGATTATGCGCGCGTGGAGGGTACGATAGCGATGTCAAAATTGCAGGTTGATGGGTGTAACTACTTTAACGATGTTTCTAGCGTTTCCGCGTCGCGTCCGGTTGTTGATGCCTTGCGAAATGTATGTATGGGGTGTCCCGTAAATACCTCGTCATATTCAAGGGGATGCTGGATTAGATCACGACGAGCTACTACAATATCAAAATTTTCCCTGAGTGAAAAACCCACCGTTAATTAGATATTCCAACGTTTTTTCTTTTAATTCCGTAAAATGCAAGTGTTTTTGGTGTCGAAATAATTTCGAATAGTTGCTCTCTCAGGGATGTCTCGAGGACGTTTTTTCATCAAATTAAAAACCGTAAAAAAACTTCTTTTTGTTGCACCTTTAAGGTGTTACTCCCACTTGTAGCGCAAAAAAGGCCTTTTTCATGAATTTTTTTAAAGAAAACTACAAAACTTTTTCAATCGATCAATATACTATCTTAAAGAACACTTTCAGCAATTTTTTTATTGAAGAATGTTACATTGTTTAGTGGCAAATGGCCGTCAATGAAATAATGTTTTTATATACACGGTTTGCGGTGACCAACATTGCGGCGAAGTGGATCATCTGAAAAAAAAAAATGCGGATGGATTTAGTCAAATATAAGTATAAACTAGTCTTTAATCGAAGGATTTTAAAAAATATTCATTTTTCACAAAATGGCGGACAGTCAAAGTTAATGGTTCGATTTTAACGAAAAAAACGGCCGTTTTTTGGCTATAAAACGGCCATTTTTTTTCGAAAAAAAAAAATATCGAACGATTAAAGACTACATTTTTATGTATTAAATAAGCCTGCAAAATTTCAAGAAGATCGATTCATTAGTGTTCTTGTAATCTTGGTCACCGACTTCAGAAATGCCATTTTGAGAAAAACACGTTTCAAGTTTCAATTTCCGGTCGTTTACACAACGGATTCTTCTCTTTCAACGCTCATATCTCAGTCAATTTTGTTCAGATCGACTTGAAATTTTCGGGACACATTCTCAGATACTTATACTTCAAAAAAATGCAATAAAAAAAATCAATTTTTTCAAAATCGCAAGTCGGGGTAACCCCTTAACATTCTTTGAAAACCATCTGATAGGTAATGGAAAAAGAATCTATTCGAGGTCATTTAGATACCAAAAAAATATATTCTTTTAAACCCACTGTTCGAAAATGCGAAAGATTTTACGAATTTGATAAAACGTCAAGAAATGTCAAAAAAACATGATGTTTTGCATCATGGCAAAATTTGATATTCTCGTGAGTCGTGATCCGATCTAGCGCCCCCTTAAGTATCACGTGTGACTTCCAGGCCACCCTGTATACACATACGTATAAGGGGAAGGTTATTTTCAACCCGTCTTATCCATGCAATGTTGGCTATCAGCACATTTGGCTGTTTCGAGGACGGTAGTTACATTTTTCAAACGAATCGTTGATTTTGAGCACCAGGACGGTCCTTGAAATTACCTGTATGTGAATATGCCTACATTTATCCAAACGTAACGCGTCGCGTGACGTTGATGCCATTGGACTGTCTCTACATAATGTTGAGTTTGGGGACAATTGGCTACTTCGGGGCCGGTCCTCGAAATCCAGTGTCTTCAAAATCACCTTTCCTCAAGTATATGGAGAAGAGCTTCGTCAGAAGTTTGCTCGTTAGGCGATACTTTTACACGAACGTCCGTATATATGTATTTAGTTATTAGGAGGATTTAACGGGAGAACAGCTTGAAAAGGGTGTGGAATGGAAGGCGATAATTGCTCGGTCGTAATTATTATAGCATAAACGTTGGCTCGCCCGTGGCGATTAATCGCCCGTCGTCGTCGTGTCGAACTCGTAAAGCGGAAATTCTCATCTCGTTGTAACCCCCCCCCCCCCCCCCATCCCCACACCCCAATGCCGTGCCGTCTTTACCGCCCCCGCACGAACGGTCCTGTGCGTGTGCAGCAACGTCACGGCAAAGTGCACGGATGTTCCGCACCGCGACGCGTTACGTGCGAAATGTATTGTAACGGAAACGGGCCAAGATGGGGCAACACGCGGCGGAGCTTGCGGAGTGGACAGCCACCGGAAGTGCGAGAATCCTGAACGTGGGGAAACGTGTGCGTCGCAGGTACTTTTTGCGAAACTGTTTTTCAACCCCCGTTGACACACTGGTTCACTTTGACCTGGACGAATATTAAATGTTCACTTTGTCAAAACCAAAAATTTTCAATAATTTTTTGGAACAATTTATTTATGTGTTTTGCGATTTTCAATTTTGCAGACTTATTTAGGAGTGGTGGGAGTGGATTCCTGATTTTTTTGAATGAAAACCATGGGGAGGGCTGGTGATGGCAGGTGGATGAAGTTCCATCCAAATTGTGGACAGAGGCGAATGTGGTAAGGGAGGGTTGAAAAGATGTTGGGCGTGTCGCGAAATCTGGGAGTCCGAGTCATTTGCAAACTCCGACAGAGCTTATAATATTTTATATCTCATGACCGGATGATTTTTTGACATGTTCGACTATTCGTTAAGAACAAATTATCAAAGTTTTTTTTATCGAACTTTTTTCAACTTGCCATTTTCGTAATTTTCTTGCAATTTTCGTAATTATCAAAATTTCTTGCAATTTTCGTAGGTTTCAAAATGTCGTGCAATTTTCGTTTTTTTTAAATTGTCTTGCAATTTTCGTAATTTTCAAAATGTCTTGCAATTTTCGTACTTTTCGAAATGTCTTGCAATTTTCGTAATTTTCAAAATTTCTTGCAATTTTCGTAATTTTCAATTTTTGGTGCAATTTTCGTAATTTTAAATTTTTGTTGCAACTTTCGTAATTTTCAAAAATTTTGTAATTTTCAAAATTTCTTGAAATTTTCGTAATTTCATAAATTTTTTGCAATTCCTGTAACTCTCAGCTCACCATTTTCGTAAGTTTCCAAATTTCTTACAATCTCTGTACTTCTCAGTTTGACATTTTCGTAATTTTCAAAAAAAAGTTTGATGAGTATACTGAAAGTACACTTTTTATTTTGAATTTCAGATAACCCTAGTTGCCAGAACTACCAGCAGCGATTGGCCATTCAGGGACGGCGGCACTTTGTTTAAATAATAACTTCATTGATTATTCATATTTTTCACTGAAAAAAAACTGAAACGGGTCAATACTATCTATTAGTTATTCGTAAAATCCCGGCCGCGCAAACACGATGCTCTCATTATAAAAACAATATAAAACTACATATGGTTTTTTCGTCGAAAATCGAACCATTTTCTATACAGCTTGCCATTTTCGTAATTTTCAGAATTCCAAAATATAATCCCGCCATACGAAAGTTCGATTACAATACTAACAGTCGATTTTCTTATTGTCCATTTCAGATGAGCCTAGTTGCCAGAACCACCTGCACCGATTGGCCATGCAGCCCGGGTGGCACTTTGCTTGAATAATAATACCTTCATTGTTCATCAATATTTTTCACTAAAAAAAACTCCAACGTGTCAAGACTATGTATCAATTGACTGTAAAATCCCGATCTCGTCATCCCAATACCCCCGTCAGAAAAAAATATTCAAAACTGAACTGTTTTCTGGGCCCGAAGCATATGCACCCCTGTTGAGCAAAAGTTAGGAAAATGCTGGAACATAATTTGTTACAGTTTGTTTCGGTTGTACCATAATTTTAAATGGACCTACAGAGCTTTTTCCACGACAATTTATTTTCACCGTAGTTACAGTCTTTTTTCTCCGATCCCTAAGAAAAAAAAATGCAGTTTTTTTTGCATCGCCTTAATGTATGTACGAGATTAGTATGCACGTTACATGTACACGGGAGTCCATATATACAGGGTGTCCCAGAACTGAATGCGTTCCCTGAAATGGGGGGTTGGGGGTGAAATTCTGAGTCGATTGATATAAGCATGTGTGGGTCTCAGATCAACCCCTGAATTATTATTCATTTTTGGAGGCGGGCCAATCAGGTGCGCCCGCCTTTAAAAATGAATAATAATTCAGGGGTTGATCTGAGACCCACACATGCTTATGTTAATCGACTCAGAATTTCACCGCCAACCCCCCATTTCAGGGACCGCATTCAGTTCTGGGACACTGTATATATATATATATATATATATATATATATATATATATAGCTCGTTATAGGAGCTGGGCCGGAAGTAGCCGGATTATCGCGGCTGGTCGGCGCGCATTCCAGTGACGCGAACCTCTCACGAGAGTTGCACTCTCGTGAGCTCCCGAGGAGTTTACAGCCGGTGTAAATCCGGCTTTAACGAGACCAGACGCCGTAGCTACGAAGGTGCCAGCCTCTGTGCCGAGCGCGCGCGCTGGAGAGAGAGAGAGAGAGAGAGAGAGAGAGAGAGAGAGAGAGAGAGAGAGAGAGAGAGAGAGAGAGAGAGAGAGAGAGAGAGAGAGAGAGAGAGAGAGAGAGAGAGAGAGAGAGAGAGAGAGAGAGAGAGAGAGAGAGAGAGAGAGAGAGAGAGAGAGAGAGAGAGAGAGAGAGAGAGAGAGAGAGAGAGAGAGAGAGAAGGAGAGAGAGAGAGAGAGAGAGAGAGAGAGAGAGAGAGGAGCAGGGGGTGGGTGAGTGGGTGACTCCTCGAAAGGATCGGAAGTTTCATCCCTGTTATAGCGCGATACAGTACACTACGACAGGCGTCTCTCGTGTATTCCTCCTCCTTCGCCAGGCTGGACCGGGGCACGTTTTCCGAAGCTCCGCAAAAAAAATAAGCAAAAAAAGCGAGAAAACAGACCAAAACGAAAATTCGTAACAACTTTAAAAGTTGAACGGAGAAGTGGTGTGGCTGCCGTGTGTCCGGCAGTACCAAGGCGGAGTGAAGCGTCGGAGCAGCTTCGTCGATAAATCGCACTTGCGCGGTCTACCTCTAATCTTGATCAAGGATACTTGGCAAGAGGGATCAAAGTCTGTCGATATTTCGTGCCGTTATTTTCCTCTCGCACGGATCCGCGGCAAGAATACTTAACGGGTTTCCCTAATAAATACATATGTGATAATAATAATAATAATAATAATAATAATAATAATAATAATAATAAATGAAGTTTTATTATTAATATTAGTATCAACGGTAATGGCGAGAGCCATACAATTGATAATGATAATAATAAGAAAAAAAATAATTTCTCGGAGAAATAAAATATTAATATCAGTAATAATAATAATTGCCTGGAGTAATAAAATCGTTTTAATAGTGAGAATAACAATAAAAATAATTATTCCTCGGAATAATAAAATCTTGTTATTATTATCAATAATAATAATAATAAATATTATGTAATTGCAAATAGTAGTGGTATATTACTCGTTGCATACCATTTTTAAGCATGTTGACATAAGTACCTTTCCCTTCTCATTTACATTAATTATGTTACATTGTTTTTCTATATCTATCCTAGTTGCTAGTTTCTCAGATTGTCTGATGTAACCACATAGTTGCTTTGCCGGTTGCATTTTCAGTTGTGCTTGTATTAGCCGATCAATTTCCAACCCGTTGCTATTTTCCAACCATTGCTCCAGTTTATTTACTATTTCTCGGTTTAGTTTTCCCTCAACTTCCGTGCGCTCGCAAATATGTCTCAAATTTTCAGTTTCCTGCTTGCATATTCTACATTTGGCGTCTACGTGCCTTTTTCCCCAGTCTTTGCCGACATCATGGAATTTTATCCACGGCCACGCTTCTTTCGTTTTCCACGTGTATAGCTGTTTTCCTACGATTATATTCCTCGCAGTATGTTGACTTTTTTGTTATTAATTTTTTTTTAGATGACTTTTGATTTTTTTCAGATGAGCAAAATCTCCGGAATCAGGGCAGCCATCAACCGACTTTTTTTTTACACATGAGTGTCTTCCGAACGGTGTAAAGTCAATTAAACTCGTTATTTTTGTTTGCCAAATTTCGTAAAGATGGTAAAAATGCTAATAAATGTGTAATAAAAATTCGAAGTAGTATTTTAATGGTTCATAAATAAATGCCTAAAAGCAGGGAAAATATAGTCGTCGCGTGGAATGACGCCCTTAAGGGAAGGTTTGGCCTCGTTGGGCCGAAAAATGTTCGATTGTTCACCAATTTTTTTACGAGAAAAGTATTAAATATAGAATGTTGATATTTGGTATGTTGACTAAGCGGTCTTTGTTGAACATCAAAATATTTTTTCAAATTTGACAAAACATGGTGGTGGGAGTGGGAGGAGCCACGTATGTCGGTGCGCGGGCGATGACATTCTTCGCTTGCGGAAGTCCTAAATCCCGGACAGATGATCTCAAGAAAAAAATCAAACATATTTTTACTTTATACAATATTGTGTATAAGGTAAATGTCCCAATTATTGAACAGGTCCCAATTATTGAACACTATCTTGTATTTTTATTATTTCTCATTCATCTGCATGCATTTACTTATTTATAAAATTTTCGTTACATATATGGAACTTTTAGCTATCGAAATGTTACCTTACTTGTGCAAAAAAAGCTTTAATTAATAGAGAAAAAAATTATTTAATCAGCAACGGTGACTCGACTTGACGTCTCGTGGTAACTGCTTATCGTTTTTGCTAAGATGCGCCGCTTCATGCGTAAGGGCATAAAAAATTCAAAAACTGTCGCATCTCAAAAAGTAAAGGCGTTTCAGGTTCCTCAGAAAATTTCTTGCGAATAACAATTTTTATGAAAAAACTTTATTTAATTATTTGTTAAAAAATACGATGTTCGATCATTGGGACATAGAAAATGCAGTGTGTCCCAGTTATTGAACACTCGAATTCTCCAAGTTGGCGTCATTAAACCCATCAAAACATCGAGACAGTTAACGTGTGACAGATCGTGTGAATCGGATTTATTCAAACAAAAACTGTAAGTTCCTGAACAAACTTACCTTTATTCTTTTAATAATAACTCTAAGATCGTCAAATATATTTTTTATTTTTATTTTCGTGCAATAAACATAAAAAGGAAAGTAAAAAGAGAATATAACCTAAATGTAACCTAAAAATACGAATGCACTGTTCAATATTTTTCGCTCTCCGATATTTCGTGGAGCCAAGCTGCGACAAAATCAAACAAAAACAGAACATGAAAACGAGGAAGCTGAAAATAAAAATAAAATAATGTTCGAGTTGAAAAGCAAAATTAAACCAAATGCGAATGAACCAAAAACCTGTCAAAAGAGACTAAATATATATTTTTGTATTTTTACATGATTAACAAAAGATTATTTACGTGTTTGACTTTGCTTTTATTTCTTAATATTGTACCTAAAATAATATTTTTAGAACGGAAAAAGAATTCTCGAGAGTGTTCAATAACTGGGACATGCCTCTTCAATATTAGGGACATAGGCACTTCCAGTGTTCAATAATTGGGACATTTGCATTCTTCACATTGTTATTCTTTTTTTCATTTGAAATCATTTAAAAATAATTTAAAGGGTGATTTTTTGAAAGTAAAAATATTAAAGTATCATTTGAACCTGAAGGCGATGGTTTTTTTCTTGATTTTATATTTTTTTTCTCACCGAATTCAATCCCCCAGATCCTTAGCTGTTCAATAATTGGGACACTTACCTTAAGTGACCTAGCATCAAGAAGAAAAATTGAAAAATAAAAAAATTGTAAGCGTTCGGAAGAAAGTTTGTTTTTTTTCCAAAAAATTTCGCAGTTTTTTGCTCATTATTTTTTTTATTTTTCAATTTTTCTTCTTGATTCTAGGTCAACTAATTCACAATATTGTACAAAGTAAAAATATGTTTGATTTTTTTTTGCTTCAGGTCACCTGTCCGGGACTTAGGACTTCCGCAAGCGAAGAATGTCATCACTGCCGCGCACTGACATACGTGGCTCCTCCCACTCCCACCGCCATGTTTTGTCAAACTTTAAAAAATATTTTGATGTTCAATAAAGACCGCTTAGTCAACACACCAAATCTCAACATTCTATATTTAATACTTTTCGCATAAAAAAATTGGCGAAAAATCGAAATTTTTTTGGCCCAACAAGGCAGAACCTTCCCTTAAGGAGAGATACGAGGGTGGGGTGAAAAGTTTCCGGCCTGACCAAGAGATGGTGCCACTAGGTCTAGTTTTGGAGCGGGTCCTACAGTACCATTCTTACCGAGCTTGTATGTACAGTTTTAGCCCAATCGCTACGTTAGTTTGCGTTTGAGAGCACATTGCGCGAGACGCTTCCGTTGTTTTCGTAAAAATGGAAAAATTGGAAAACGTGTTGTCATCAAATACTTCTATTTGAAAGGTTTTACACCAAAACAAATAAAACAAGAGATGGATTCAGCCCTAGGAGACTCCTCCCCATCATATTCAACTATTAAGCAGTGGGTTTCTAAATTTAAAATGGGTCGTGTGAGCACCTCTGACGAGCTTCGCTCAGGACGGCCCGTTGAAGTCACAACTTCAGAGATGATTGAAAAAATCCATAAAATAGTGTTGGAAGACCGCAGGTTGAAAGTGCATGAAATAGCTGAGACCTGTAGGATGTCAGCTGAACGCGTGCGAAATATTTTGCACAATCATTTGAACATGGAAAAGCTGCGTGGAAGGTGGGTGTCGCGTTTGCTAACGCTCGACCAAAAACTGCTTCGAAAAACCATTTCTACCGACAATTTGGCGCTGTATAGGCGTAATCCAAACGAATTTTTGCGTCGATTCATAACTGTTGACGAGACATGGGTCCACCACTACACTCCTGAAAATAAAGAACAGTCAAAACAGTGGGTTGGAAAAGGGTAACCAACCCCAAAGAAGGCAAAAACAATTTTATCGGCAAACAAGGTTATGGCTACTGTTTTTTGGGATGTGAGAGGAATTATATACATTGATTACCTTGAAAAGGGTAAGACTATCACTGGTCAATACTACGCAGAGTTATTGCAACGTTTGAAGCACGAGGTGCAAATTAAACGACCTCATTTGGCGAAGAAAAAAGTTTTGTTTCATCACGATAACGCACCAGCGCATTCGTCGATTGTTGCCATGTCCAAAATCCACGAATTGAAGTTTGGATTGATGCCGCATCCTCCCTACTCTCCAGACTTAGCCCCCAGCGACTATTACCTGTTTCCTAACTTCAAAAAATGGCTTGGCGGAAAAAGATTTAAGAGCAACGAAGAAGTTATCGAAGCTGTAAATCAGTATTTTGAGGAGCTTGACGAATCTACGTTTAAAACTGGTATAACTAAATTAGAACACCGTTATGAGAAATGTATCAGTGTTGATGGAGATTATGTTGAAAAATAAAGCAAAAAAACATTTTTAAACATCGTTTTTCTTGGTCAGGCCGGAAACTTTTCACCCCACCCTCGTATACACCTAGATGGTACAAAAAATGGATTTAGAAGCTATGAATATTCCGTTGACCGTAGAATTCATTCCCAAATTTTCAAACGCGTTTTTTTTTTCAAAACCACGTTTTTCAAATCGATACCCAAAATTTCTCGAAAACCAATGAACCGATTGCCTTGAGGTTTTTTGTGTTTATTCTATATACCATTATCTAATACTTGTCGTAGGATTTTTTTTCCCGTTACTTAGTTTTTGTTTTATAGGCAAAATAATAACTAATTTCAGGCCCGAAAATCACTATTTATGATCAAACGTCCGCCATTTTGTTACAAATCGTTATTTTCAAAATCGGCTATGACAAGTACTAGATTATAGTATCTAATTTAATAATCTTTTTGGTTTTTTTTTCAGATGATTCTTGAAGAAACGCCAGTGGGTACCGTATGCGCAGATTTTTTTACGACGCTCCAAGGATCATACAATATCTTTGTATATTTTTGATATTTTTAGATAATGAAAATTAAACACATTTTTGAACATATATACCTTAAGTTAATTAAAAGCCCAATCCGAAATGTCAAATAGTTTTCCTTGAAAAAAATCACAAAAATGACCTTTTTTCCGGCTCCTCGGTGTATATTTCCCCTTAAGTAGATACCCAGCGTGCCTTTTCTATACTTCTACTTCCATTCCTCTGCATTCCCCCATGGAAATTTATGTATGTAAAATATATGCAGAAAATATATGCTACGTATATATATATCGTTCGCATATATAGTGACGAAAAATAGAATAATACGTATATATTCTGTATATATGCACCAAATATATGACGCATATATGACCCATATATTTTAGATATATTTTTCTGACCAAAAAAATATATGCTACGTATAAACACTATATATGATGCATATATGAGGCATATACGACGCATATATTTTCGATATATTTTCAATCTATTTTTTTGTCACAAAAATGTATAAAAAATGTACGCGTCATATATGACGCATACATTTTTGATACATATTGCTGACAAGAAATATATGCTGTGAACAAACACTATTACAGTTAAACTTAATAAAACTTAATTTACAGTTAAAGTACACTATTACATATAAACAATATATACACCCACATGAAAATAAAATATATAAAAAATATAGCGAAAAATATATAAAACATGTATTAAATATAATTGGTTCGAAAAATTGGATATGCCAATTATATTTTTGGGCAAGAGTAAAACCTATACGATATATAAATATAAATCCATTCAAGATACATCTTAAATATATCAAACATACAAACTAAATGTATGTTTTATATATTTTAAATATGGTTGGTTAAGCAACTTGAGTAACAGATGACGTTGCAAATTAAAAACATCTTCAAGTCGGTATCTCGCGAAGACCTAGACGCACTAGCCGGAATAAATGATCGGACAAAAAATTGAAGGTTATGTAATCTCGTAATTCTATTCGATTATCGCTCTATGCGAACGCAATTAAGTAATTGATCCGATAATGTTAGTTACTCTTGTAAATCCACATATTTCTCAATAAACTAACTGTGTGTATTGTACGATATGTAGACGATACGAAAGTTAATTTAACAAGTAGAACTAGCTCAGTGGGGAAGGTCCCAGGTCATCACTCAGAGGTCCCGGATTCGAAACCACCTTACGGCGTGTAAGCGTCTGATATAATTTTAATTTGAACCGCAAACACCATAATCGTAATTAAGGACAAGAAAAAAATATCGTAAAAGGGTGCAATGACGTAAATAACGTCATAACAAAATTTTTAAGAATATTTCAAGTATAGTTTAAATATATTTCAAGTATATCTTAAATACACGTTGAATATATTTCAATAATATTTTAAATGTAGTATGAACATATTTCAAGTATATTTTTAACGGAGTATGAACATATATCGTGTATATTTTAGATGTACTTTAAATACATTTAAAGTATATTTCAATTATAAGTCGAATACAGTTAAAATACATTTGTAGTATATTTTGAGGGTATTTTGAGTACATTGTAAGTATATTTTCAATATAGTTTGTGGCATATATGTATATATGTGGTATGCATGCAGTGTGTATGCAACATATATGCTAAATATATGTGGTATATATGCAGGGTAAATGCTACATATATCATTGATATATGGTACAGTGATATACAGTAATACCACGCATATACATGTCATATATAAAAACGTTACGAAAATTAGAATTTGGCACATATATGCAACATATATTTTCAATATATGGCATACATTTCACATATATTACAATTATTAATAAAATAAATTTGCCGTATATTTTTGCGTATATAAATTTCCATGGGGGTTCCGCTTCCAATCGCCAAATATAGTTTATGGTGTTTCTCCTCACTCCCATAGTCATTAACGTGATAGTAATTAATAACACTTAATAATAATAAAGATTATTAATAATAACTAAGACAAGGTTCACCTAACCCCATTCACCAAATTAAACCCTCCCATTAAACAGTCACCGAACCCCCGGGGGTTAGGTGACCAGTGACCCAATGCAAACCGACAACGCGTGTATTGCCCGGAGCAATAAATTCAATTCAAAATAATAATATTCGATCATAAAATTGCAGTCTGCCTGCCGATTCGTTTTTTTTTCTCAAGCTGATATTAAGCTCGTAGAATTATCAAACGATGCTGTGACGTTGTCATTTTTGGAAACTTTCCACCCACAGTATCTCCAATTCAATTCTAACCAAGCATTCGCTTATTGCTCGATGGACCGATCGACACGAATCCACTGGTGACCCCAATATGATTTCTCTCGCAAGGCAGTACCGAACTTGTTTTTTTTTCCCACAAGCTGTCGAATCTCACTGCTAAAAATGTACACGCACCCCTACTGTTTTTCCCTCAACGCACATACATCTCTCACCTCCCACTGGAGTGATATGGGTCGTGTAATTATTTCATATACATGCTCCACAATCCTCTTGGACATTCGTCCGAAAGGACATAAGTCCTTTCACCGTTGTTCTCCATTTTCTTTCAGTCTTTATGATTTTGTATTACATGTTGTTTTTTTTTACTATTCTGGGACGGGGGAGTTTGTTTGACATTGGTGAAGCCCATTTCGTGCCTTGAGTGGCACCCTGAAAGCGCAAGTTCTCGACGTTCTTGTATACCTGTAGATATTTACATTGGTTGTGTGGGTGAAAAGTACGAGGAACGAATTCGCACGGGGATGAACGATTGGACGGGAGTTGGAGGGGGCGGGGGATAAAAATGATGGACGAAGGGACGTGAAGGTTTATTATAGTGTGGGAAAGTTTTTAGTAAGAAACGGCTGTCCGCGCTGAACGAGAAGAGGGAACAACAGGGAAGAGTGACGGGAAGTATGTACCAAACTCTATACACAACATATATATATATATATATATTAGTGTGATTCGTTTCAGGGTAACTTTTTTTTCTGACCTATCGTGCCCGAAAACCTTTAGTTGGTACCCAAAAACGAAGTTTCGTGAAAGGGGGGTGTTGTCAAAAAATATTTAGAGGTCGCGAATCAAAATTGAAGGTTTCCCATTTGATTAACATTGAAAAAAAATGTTTTTCTCATTATTAGTGTTACCAGTCCGCGAATTTTGATATCGCGATATTTTCCATGTGGGTTCTCATAGGAAATATGATACTTTACAATAAAGTTCCTTGACCCATGTCCGTAAATTCAACCGTTTCAGCGGCATCATTATTTCAAGTGAATATTGTATGAAAATATCTATTCAAACGGCTGTAACGCCTAAGCTTTTAGATATATCGAAAAAAATTCAGATGAGAACCTTGTAGAGAAAGTAATTTTCTACAAAAAAAGTCTTATAAGCCGAGCCCGAAAATTCAACTCTTTCTCAGCTATAGGTGGATGAAGTAAAATAAATAGATTTTTTTTGTTTAAAAAAAATCTATTCATTTTACTTCATCCACCTATAGCTGAGAAAGAGTTGAATTTTCGGGCTCGGCTTATAAGACTTTTTTTGTAGAAAATTACTTTCTCTACAAACTTCTCATCTGATTTTTTTTCGATATATTTAATAGGTTAGGCGTTACAGCCGTTTGAATAGATATTTTGCACAATATTCACTTGAAATAATGATGCCGCTGAAACGGTTGAATTTATGGCCATGGTTCAAGGAACTTCATTGTGGAGTATCATATTTGCTATGAGAACCCACTTGGAAAATATCGCGATGTCAAATACTCGGAATGGTAACACTAATAATGAGAAAAACAGTTTTTTCAATGTTAATCAAATGGGAAACCTTCAATTTTGATTCGCGACCTCTAAATATTTTTTGACAACACCCCCCTTTCACGAAAGTTTGTTTTTAGGTACCAACTAAAGGTTTTCGGGCACGATGGGTCGAAAAAAAAGTTCTATATATATATAGAATGGCCCAAAAACAATTGTTTTTTCAATTGAAATTGTTTTAGAAAATGTTGTTGAGAATGACCAAACATGAGTGCTGACCAACAAATTTTAGCCTCTTATATTAATATTTAAAAGTCCCTCATCGCGATTTACTATTTCCCATTCATTTAACATGGTAAAAGCTTTGTTCGCCTCTTCTCAGCTTTATAACTCGCCTACGAGTAAACACGCATATATGCCCAAAACGTTTTTTACGGGAAATTCAACGCTCTACAAAAAAGGTCCTTAGCCTTCATACGATAAATTCTCTCGTTCGAATTTTATTCAACGTCAAAGTTGAATCTATGATAAATTTCATGATTTTGTCAGATTTTTGGACTTTGACGACGAAATTCTTGATTTTTTTTGTTGTTTTCCCATTCATCTGTATCGTAACCTTTTCAAATGATTCCCTATATACTTTCTGAAATTCCTCATAGATTTAAATTTATTGTTATTTAAAAGTACATTAGTACAAAAATCTGTTCTTAAACCGAATTCAATCGCCCATAGGACGATAAATAAACATGTAGGGGATAATATTAAAAGGATACAATACTTTTTAAGATGAATCAGAAAAAAACAACAAAAAGGCCAATAATTTTGTCACAAAAGACCAAAAATCTCACAAAATCATGAAGTTTATCATAAATTCAACTGTAATGTTGAATCAAATATGAACGTGTGAGTTTATCGTACGAAGGTTAAGGACCTTTTTTGTAGAGCGTTACATTTCTTATAAAAAAACGTTTTGGGCATTTCCGTGTGTTCACCCGTAGGCGAGTTTCAAGCTGAGAAGCGGCAAACAAAACTTTTACCATGTTAAATGAATGGAAAAGTAAAAACCGCGATGAGGGACTTCTACACTGAAAAAAAAATTCAGTTGGTTTAACAAAATGTATCTTTAAATACGTTCAAGTTGATTTTTGATTGGCATAACAAACATTTTGTTAATCTAACGATAGTTTTAGTGGTGTGAACTGTAGCTAAATAAGCTACAGTTCACACCACTAAAACTAGCTAAATAAGCTACAGTTCACACCACTAAAACTATCGTTAGATTAACAAAATGTTTGTTATGCCAATCAAAAATCAAGTTGAACGTATTTAAAGATACATTTTGTTAAACCAACTGAATTTTTTTTTCAGTGTACATATTAATATAAAGGGCTAAAATTTGGTAGCACTCATTTTTTGTCATTCTCAACAACATTTCCATCAAAAATTTTGAAAAGTAAATGTTATTTTTTTTTAGGCCAGTCTATTGTATATAGACTGGCCCAATATTTCAAATAGTTCAAACAGTTTACTTTGAAAAACTTCATAAAAAAGACCTTTTTTCGGCCTCCTAGGTGTACATCTCCCCTTAACTCCTTCCAAGTACTTGTTAACCAGTTGAGCAACATGCAGCCTGGCGTTGTCGTGCTGTTGAATCAACTTGTCACAGCGATTTTCCCATTCCGGCCTCTTCTCGTGCAGAGCCCGCTTCAAACGCATCAGTTGCAGTCGATAACGATCCCCAGTGATGCTTTCCAACCCTTTCAGCAGCTCGTGATACGCGGCAGTCCTTCTTTTGGCTGGCTTTTCGCGCTCCTTGTTGTCCATAGAGAAATCACGACTTTGGAAGCGGCGAAAGCACTCTTCGCAAGTCGTACTCGATGGAGCATCTTCGGCATATGCTACCTCTGGCAAACGATGCGTTTCCGCGGCTGGTTTCTTTGCCAGGAAATGATGGAGCTTGACGTGCCGCGAATGTGACTTGTTTGGAAGAAAATTCGCCATCGTAAAGACGATTAAAATAGATGATGTCAAGATGTCGGACAAATGTGACGTATGGCGTTTTAGCAGAAGTCGATGAACCCAATGTCACGTGGATTGCCAACTTTTAATTCGAGAAAATAGTCTACCCAACGCCATCTATCGCCAGCGGACGCTTTCATATGCATCTACCTCATATACACATGCCCACCACATCGTACCGTAAAACGGAGCTACTTTAGACAGGTTTTGCAAGTTTTTTGTACGTAATTTTTTTTAATATCCGAAAGTCCAACCTTTTTTTGCTCCAATAAAACAATGTGTCCTTTGGCTACCAAATGTATGGGGAAGTCAACCCCCCCCCCCCCCACAATTTTATATACATATTTTTCAACGTGTCAAAGTAACCCCGAGTTTGGGGTTTCTTTGACAATATTACATTTTGATAAAAAATGCAATATTTCATGCATTATACATGGACATAAATGAAAAACAACGATTTTTAACAATAAAATTGTCATCTTTATTAAGGGGTTAGGCCACTGTGGAAATTTCGAAAAATCGATAACGTCTTGCTCGAGTAGGATGTTAATTTGGAAGGGCAATTGTATGGCGTAGGCATCGCTGACTGAAGGTATATAAAATTTATTAATGATTTTTCCGTACCGAAAACTTTAAAGGCGTTTTTCTCGAAACTACATTTTTCAAGTCGGCCGGACTCATAACTCGGACAAATCTTGACCGATTGACTTGACATTTTAAGGGGTTACCCCCACTTGAGATTTTGAAAAAATCGTTTTTTTTTATTCTTTTTTTTAAGTATAAGTATCTGAGAATATGTCCTGAAAATTTTAAGTCGATCAAAACAAAATTGATTGAGATATGAGCGTTGAAAGAGAAGAATCCGTTGTGTAAACGACCGGCTAATTGAAACTTCAAACGCGTTTTTCTCAAAATGGCATTTCTGAAGTCGGTGACCAAGATTACTCGAACACTAATGAACCGATCTTCTTGAAATTTTGCAGGCTTATTTAATACATAAAAATGTAGTCTTTAAGCGTTCGATTTTTTTTTCGAAAAAATGGCCGTTTTATAGCCAAAAAACGGCCGTTTTTTTTCGTTATAATCGAACCATTAACTTTGACCGTCCGCCATTTTGTGAAAAATGAATATTTTTTAAAATCCTTCGATTAAAGACTAGTTTATACTTATATTTGACTAAATCCATCCGCATTTTTTTTCTTCAGATGATCCACTTCGCCGCAATGTTGGTCACCGCAAACCGTGTATATAAAAACATTATTTCATTGACGGCCATTTGCCACTAAACAATGTAATATTTTTCAATAAAAAAATTACTGAAAGTTCTTCAAGATGTGTTCTTTAAGATGGTATATTGATCGATTAAAAAAGTTTTGTAGTTTTCTTTAAAAAAATTCATGAAAAAGGCCTTTTTTTTGCGCTACAAGTGGGGGTAACGCCTTAACTGTATATTGAAAATTACACTCTACGTAGAATTACGAAGGATTTTCTCGATATATTACATAGTTTTTTTTATAAACAATTTTCGGACGATGTTTTTTAAAAGAATTTTGAACTTTTGTTTAAAAAACGTGCTGTTTATGCAAAACCCGATATATCAAAAAAATCCTACGTACTTCTGTAGCTATTCACATGTAGCTATTCACTTCGAAAAAAAAGAGTTTATCCACTTTATTATATGTACAATGAAGAACCTTTTTCAGAATGTTTATTTATTCCATTGTCCCGCTAAAAAAATCCCAAAATATACTAATTTTTTCTCCCGCTACAGTGGCCTTACCCCTTGAGGGAGAACACCACTGTGACAGACACAAAAAAAGTCGTTTTTACCGATTTATTTTACTAGTGGATTATTTATTTGGGATTTGGAGAATAAACTTGAACAACAGATTGTTGTTCAAGTTTATTCCCCGCACCCAGCGCCCGGCACGGAAGGTCACGCGGGCTCCCTGCGCAAACGTTTAAACCGTATTTTGGCGCTCTGTCAAAGTAGCCCCAATAACTGTCATAGTTACCCTGAATGTCAAAGTAGCCCCGTTTTACGGTACTATACACAACAGAGGAGCGGCATGGCAAATATGCGCTGGAGATGCATAGAGTGTGCTGAGGATCGCGTACTATATCAAGTAGTACCTACAGTTGTACGAAGCGACCGCGCACTCCATCACTTGGTGGAGCACACAAAGAGAGTACACGTCGCCTCGTAAAGACATCGAGAGCGGAAATGAAACGACAGGAGCGAGAAAAAAGAGAGAGGGGGAGAGAGAGAGAGAGAGAGAGAGAGAGAGAGAGAGAGAGAGAGAGAGAGAGAGAGAGAGAGTCAATCTGGAATTGCTATCTCTGGATTCACGCGAGTGGAAGCGATGAGTAGATCCACTCGAATCTCGTGGTACACAATGGCGCAGTCAAAGTTAGTTAGAATCCTCACAAACGTCGCGATGAGTGAGCCCGAGCGACACCAAGTAGTGAACAACTCGCGCAGCTGGCGCCACGAAAATTGTCACTCACTTTGCTTCAGTCCATCCACTTTTCCAACTGTCGATTATACTGTCATTTGTACCAATCCAAAGAAACTCCTTCACCCTGGAATACTAAAAATACAAATACAAAATCATTAAATGGACAACAAAATGGACAATGGGAAAAGGACGTAGGCGATCGTCCGAGATGATTGTGGCTCAGGCATATCAAATTGTTAGATGACCTACATTACTCCGGTCGGAGATGATAGATATGTGTGCGTTGAGGGAAAAACAGTAGGGGCGCGTGTATATTTTTAGGAGTGAGATTCGACAGCTTGTGGGAAAAGACAAGTTCGTGCCTTGCGAGAGAAGTTTTATATTGGGGTCACCAGTGGGTTCGTGTCGATCGCTCGATCGAGCAATAAGCGAATGCTTGATTAGAATTGGCTGTGGCAGATACCTTGCGTGTTACATCGTATGGGGATGTACACGTTGGTGGGCAACGAATGGTGTTATTCCCAACACCCAGCAGAGGGTGTTGGGAAGGTCGATGCAAAGCCTTAAGGGGGTGATAGGTCACCGCTTTAGGATCATATTTGACTTAGGTTACCTTAGTCCAAAGTCTGAGGATTTCTTTCAAAATTAGGTACTCACTCGTTTATCTCTGATGTTGATGCTATTTTTTTTAAATAGCATTTTAATGCTAACTTTTGAAAAAGTAGCATTAACGTAAGAGGTATATTTATTTTTTGAAAAGTTTTTGATTATTCAACACGTCCTATTTAGTTAGTTCTGTGAATACAGATGTTTGTATGGGTGTTTATCGATTGAATACACAATAAGTTTTTAGTTACCAATTACTGTCTGTTTGAACATTATGAACGAGTTGGTACCGAATTTTGGGAAATTTTCCAAAATTTCCAAACATCATACTTACCATGACAACTCGAAATCCTCAGACTTTCACTGAGGTAAACTAGGTTAGATAGTTCCTAGCGAGGTGACCTATCAAACGCCTTAAGGCTTTGCATGGATCTTCCTAACACCCTGTATATTATATATATATATATATAATATATATATAGTGGTTTCCCTAAAAAAAGATTATTTTTGTACATATGTACAGACATGTCCACTAGACGTACTGCAAGATCATTTCTCTAGATGCTAAAAAAAACTCGACCGACCTTTCAACTGTTACCGTTTAGTTTTATTTTTGGAAATCAGTAGGATTCGAACTTGGTGTGCGTGCGAATATATACACACCAACCAAGTGCGAATCCCAAAAATAAAAAGAAACCAAAAAAATTTAAAAAACACCAAGTACTGATTGCCAAAAATAATAATTAATGATAACAGCTGGCAGGTCCGTCGAGTTTTTTTTAGAGTCGAAAGAAATGATTTTATAGTACGTCAAGTGGACATGTCTGTAAGAATATATATAAATAATAATTTTCTGGGGATAGCGCACATCGAAATATATGAGCTATTCCATGTGAATCCGGTGGATTTCTCCCTGATCCGCGCCAATACGATTAATTTTTTTTATCTGATTCCATTGACTCTAAAAAACACCCTGATTTTTTTTACATTTTTGGAAACAACCCTCAGAGAGAAGAAACATTTCCACGAAAAAAACCCCGGATTTAAAAATCTGAAAAAATTCCCAATAATGCGTAATTATATGTAAAAAATTTCAAGCTATCATCCGCAGTGGAAGTATGATTTTTCCTGTGCTTTCTGAGCAATTAACGTTTAAAAAATCCGAAAAATTCAAGGACCGCTTACTTTGGGCAGATACTTAAATAATTTGATACTCAAAATGAAATTTATTTTGACCATTTTTGAATAACCATTTGTTTATTCAAAAATGGTCAATAAAATTCATGTATTTTTCGGATTTTTTTTAAACGTTAATCGCTCAGTAACCTCAGAAAAAATCATACTTGAACTGCGGGTCATGGCTTAAACATTTTTACATATAATCACGCATTTTTGAGAATTTTTTCAGATTTTTCAATCGGGGCGTTTTTTCGGAGATTTTTTTTTGACTAAGGGTTGTTTCGAAAAATGTTAAGAAAAAATTAGGGTGCCTTTTAGAGCTAATGGAATCAGAAAAGAAAATAAATAAATTGAATTGGTGGGGGACAGGGAAAAAGTCCACCTGATTCACGTGGAATACCTCATATTTATATATGAAAATACATATATATATATATATATATATATATATATATATATATTTCCTGCGTTCCAACGTATACCCTTGCTAGTTCCTTGCGGCACTCCGCTAATCTAACCTAACTTCTGTTGCCTCCACAGCTATCTTAAGGGACGACACCACTGTGACGGGCCGAAAAAAGGTCGTTTTTCCCGATTTTTTTTGTCTACTGTATTATTTATTTAGGATTTGGAAAAAAGGTATGTTATTGAGCATATATTGAACTTATTTTGTATAAATTTTTATTCAAAAGAATTCCACGTGAACAATATTATGAAGATATAATAGAGTCTCTGTATGTGGTTAAACTAAAATGTGGTTTAACGGCCGGATCGATAACTTGACAATGGTTAGTCCCAAAAACAAAAACAAAAAAATTTATAATCTATATAAATGTAGTTCTTGTTATACGTAACCATTTTTTGAACGAAACAGAAATTTCACGAAACGGCGGGTGTGGAAAAAAAAGTCATTTGGCGAAACATTCGGGGACCTCAAAAATACCAAATAAGACAAAAACGTGCGACGATAGCTACTTCAAATACGGAAATTTTAGTTTTTTCAAATAAAAAATCAGATAATTATAGCTGGCGTTACCATTGTAGCCGGTTTGAGATAACTTTCGAAAAAAACGCGATTGAAAGTTTTAGGATACGTAAATCGTTCCGTTACCTGCTCTCACTGAATCTTCTTTAACTCGGTCAATTGTCAATATTTTTACTTGAATTTTTTTGCCACATATTCTTGAATGTGTATACTTGGAGACATTGCAAAAATATCGATTATTTTGAC
>OZ023320.1:4407395-4497395 GCA_964007375.1 Ophion obscuratus
AGATTAAAACGAGAAAAAAAATTCTGAAAAAAATATGGATTAATTCGAAGAAAAATAGAAGAAAAAATGGGCCTACGATGAAACTAGCCTTAAAAATGAAAGACTGGGTCACTCTATTTTAGAGAATTCTTTGAAAAAAATTAAAAAATGCAATCATTAAAAAAAATAGTTTGCACTTTAGAAGCAGAAAAAAAGTTGACATTGGTAAATGATAATTTTTTCATATTTTTTAACGAAAGTATGCTTCAAATTGAAACAAAATTGCATTGTAACGTTTGTCGATATCTCAATTAGTTCAGGAGTTATCGGCGTTTAAACGTTTCCAAAACGGCCGAAATCGACATTTTTTGGAAAATTATAACTTCTAAAAGAGAAGAGATAAAAATCTAAAAATTGGTGTGGATATTCCTTTCATGAGGTACAATTTTACAACAAAAAAAAAATTAGTAAAACCAAACATGGTCGGTATCACGGGCTAGGTGAAATGGCGTGGAATGTCCCATATATACAAACACACAGCCCCAATTGTTCTCTAGAGAATCGCTAAACTTCGGGCATATACCCTCGTTTATTTCGTTATTGTCAATGCGCTGTAAACCTCGCCTCACAAAAGAGACAATGTGCACCTCCATAGGTGCTCATGTCCGAACAATTGTAGCCTGTCGATATTTTCCGATCGTACAGATACGCGAATAAGAGTACTTTTTGTCGATAACAGCCCGGGGTGACCGAGAACAAACGCAGTTACTTTTTCATATCCACATCGTTTATTCGTTGAAAAATAAAGTTTCGAAAAACTACGACGCTTCATCGTCGCGGTACACCGCGATATTAAAAATGTTAATAAAATAAAAATAAATAAAATTTAAAAAGTTGAAAAAATCCAAATATATATATTTTTTTAAATCAAATTAAATAACTCAATTGCATAAAAAAACAAAAAGACGATCTTGCGTCGACCCGACACTACGATAATTTCCATCAATACGTAAGAATCAAGATGAAAAATTCGGGCCGGGTTGAAATTCCGAACTTTGAATGATCATAACGCTCAAAAGTCCGAACGAATTTTACCCGAAAGACCAAAACTTCGAAAATCTTAACACCGTCGAAATAATTCGGCTATGGAAGTTTTAAAAGTTTCAAAATTTTCAATAAATCGACGAATTATTTCAAGATTTTTTTTATTAACCCCCACTTGCGATTTTGAAAAAATCGTTTTTTTTTATTGCATTTTTTTGAAGTATAAGCATCTGAGAATATGTCCTGAAAATTTCAAGTCGATCCGAACAAAATTGACTGAGATATGAGCGTTGAAAGAGAAGAATCCGTTGTGTAAACGACCGGAAATTGGAACTTTAAGGGGTAAGGCCACTGTAAATTTTTTGAAAAATCGATTTTTTTTATTGGCTTAAAAAATAGTTTAAACCCTCTAGAATAAGAAAAAAAAGGTCCTGTGTAACTTCTTTTTTAAATTTTTTCCAATAAAAAACTATTCGCAAAACTTTAAACGCGTTTTTCTCGAAGCATGGTTTTTCAAAATGGCACGCAGCATAACTCGAACAATTTTCATTTTTTTTACTTGAAATTTTAACCAGATGTGAACATTTACATTATCTTGAGAATGTCGATCGGAATTTTCAAGAACTTTATTTATTGATTTTTTATTAACAAAAAACTTGCCGTTTTTTTCGTCAAAAATCAATTTTTTTTTCAAACGCACGCCAAATCCACAAAAATTGATACTTTTTAAAATCCGATCGACATTCTCTAGCTATAGCCCTCTAGATTAATGGTTTTTTTTTCTAGATTCAAAAGTGCACCAGTGGTGCTGCGTGCCGCGGAGCCCTGGAAGCAAAACATGTCCCGGGAAGATAGCTGTGGAACCGCCATTTTGTTTTTTTTTTACTGTAAAAAAATTTTATAATAAAGTTTAATGTATGCCCGATAACACCATTAAAAGTTTTTTTTCAAATACCTTCAATTTCGGGAGCAAAAAATTAGTGAAAAAACCTTTTTTTTGGGCCGTTACAGTGGCCTTACCCCTTAAACGCGTTTTTCGCAAAATGGCATTTCTGAAGTCGGTGACCAAGATTACTTGAACACTAATGAACCGATCTTCTTGAAATTTTACAGGCTTATTTAATACATAAAAATGTAGTCTTAAATCGTTCGATTTTATTTTTTCGAAAAAAAATGGCCGTTTTATAGCCAAAAAACGGCCGTTTTTTTTCGTTAAAATCGAACCATTAACTTTGACTGTCCGCCATTTTGTGAAAAATGAATATTTTTTCAAATCCTTCGATTAAAGACTAGTTTATACTTATATTTGACTAAATCCATCCGCATTTTTTTCTTCAGATGATCCACTTCGCCGCAATGTTGGTCACCGCAAACCGTGTATATAAAAACATTATTTCATTGACGACCATTTGCCACTAAACAATGTAATATTTTTCAATAAAAAAATTACTCAAAGTTCTTCAAGATGTGTTCTTTAAGATGGTATATTGATCGATGAAAAAAGTTTTGTAGTTTTGTTTAAAAAAATTCATGAAAAAAGCCTTTTTTTGCGCTACAAGTGGGGGTAACGCCTTAAGGCCTTAGGCCACTATACAGGCCGAAAAAGAGGCTTTTTGGGGATTTTTTTTCCGAAAAACTACAAAATAAACCGATACTACATAAAGGGTGTTTATCATACATATCAGTGACTGAATACAATAATTTTTTTGAAGCGATTAATTTCCAAATGGGCTGTGCAGCGTTTATCTCAAAACTGCATTTTTTAAATTGGCCGGGAACATAACTCAGATAATTTTCAACCGATTCACTTGAAATGTTGAATATATCTTGAAAAATAAATTGTCTATGGAAGTACGTAGGATTTTTTTTTATATTGCATAGTTCATTTGTTATTAACAATTATCTGACGATTTTTTTGGAAAGTGAAAAATTTGCCTAAAAAATCGTCAGATAATTGTTAATAACAAATGAACTATTCAATATAAAAAAAATCCTACGTACTTCCATGGACAATGTATTTTTCAAGATATATTCAACATTTCGAGTGAATCGGTTGAAAATTGTCTGAGTTACGTTTCCGGCCAAGTTAAAAAATGCAGTTTTGAGATAAGCGCTGCACAGCCGCCATTTTGAAATTAGTCGCTTCAAAAAATTATTGAGTGCAGTCACTGATATGTATGATAAACACCCTTTTTCGTAATCTCGATTTATTTTGTAGTTTTTCTGAAAAAAAAAATTCCCAAAAAGTCTCTTTTTTCGGCCTCTAGAGTGCCTCTAGTTTCCGCCTTCGCCAAAATCACTTGTTAATAACAAAAAATTCTTCAAATAATTCGTCGATTTATTGAAATCTTTGAAACTTCTAAAACTTCCATAGCCGAATTATTATGACAGTGTTAAGATTTTCGGACTAAAATTAACTTTCGCGCAAAATCTTCCCGAGTTTTGAGCGTTCTGACCATTCAAAGTCCGAAATTTCGACCCGGCCCCATCTTGAATGTCGAAACATTAAAATTCGGAATTTTACACCGTCGGAGCATTCAAAGTTCGAATTTTCAACCCGACCCCGAAAAATTCCATGCGGGGGGGCGTTCGTCCACGCGGGAAAATGCAAATTGGTGGCTCAGTCCAATAAATTCGGCAGGGACTTTGCCGTATGGGCTCTCGAGCGTTAAATTATAACGGATGGAACGGCGGCGTAGATACATTAAGGGGGCATTAAGGGAAAGAGGAATGGTACGAAGAGAAAGAAAGACAAAAATAGAGAACTGCGCGAGCTTGAGGGATTTGAGGAGGGCGTGTTGGGGGGGTGGGGAGGGGGGGGGGGGGGGGGTGGTCGAAAGATGGAGAGATTGCCGAGTGAATTAGCGTCAAAAGGAGGAAAGAAATAAGAAGAGTATGTGCGCGGGAATGGTTGCATGGATGAGTTACGGGAAAAAGACGAATCAGCCGGTATTTCAAGCACGTCTCTGAATCACATTATTTAATTAAAACTGCAGCAGGTCAGAGGGGCGCGGATTAAGGACGCAGCTGGTGGCGGCTGTTGTACGTGTACGGCGTCAGCGTTAAGAGACGGTGCGAGAAAGAGCGAGAGGAAGGGAGGGTCTGAGTGAAAAAGTGAATGATGTTGGAGGCGCATGTATGGTGCAAGATGGATTCCGGACGACCTATTTCTGGTCAAAATTTCCTCGAATAAAGGGCCCGGAATCTCTGAGGCCGCGGTAAAAATCGCGAAGGCAGAAATATGTAGAATATTATTGTTGGCAGAAAAACCTCAGATAGATTTTCCGGACCGAAAGGAACAGCAAACAGTGATGGTACAATTAATAATTATTAATTAATGTCCAACAGGGAAATAAAATATATGTAAAAATATATTTTTCGATATATAAAAAATTGATGTAAAATATATTTCAGACATATATTATGCATCTCAGATATAGATTAGATATATGCAATATATACGGGAAATGCGTTAAAAATATATTCGCGATATCAAAGTTTTCGGCCAAAATAGATCTTCCGAATGTATATAAAAATATATATGTTGGATAGACGGTTACGTATATTCGAACGATATTGAAAATATACTTACAATGTACTCAAATTACCCTCAAAATACACTACAAATGTGTTTTAACTACATCTAAAATATACACGATATATGTTCATACTCCGTTTAAAATATACTTGAAATATGTTCATACTACATTTAAAATATTCTTGAAATATATTTAAACTATACTCGAAATATTGTTAAAAATTTTGTTACGACGCTATTTACATCGTTGCACCCTTTTACGGTATTTTTTCTTGTCATTAATTACGATTATGGTGTTTGGGGTTCAAATATATTAATGGTTCAAATTTAAATTACATCAGATGCTTACACGCCGTAAGGTGCTTTCGAACCCGGGACCTCTGAGTGATGAGCTGGGACGTTCCACGCTGAGCTAGATCTACTTCTTAAATTAACTTTCGTATCGTCTACATATCGTACAATACACAATGTTAGTTTATTGGGAAATATGTGGATTTACAAGAGTAACTAACATTATCGGATCAATTACTTAATTGCGTTCGCATAGAGAGCGATAATCGAACAGAATTACGAGATTACTAACCTTCAATTTTTGACGTGACAACGTCTTATAATTCGATGGAGCCGGCTGCACGCACGAAAAAGCATGACTCATCGCCGTTACCTCGCTCTGAGGCGTCCCATTTAAGGCTTGAAGTGTAAGCGAGAGCGCGGAACGAGCGACAAAGAGGTACAATCGGCCTCCGCGTTCGGCAGCGTTCGGCAGCGTTCGACATTTGTCTCTCTCCTACTTGAGTGATGGCCTCTGTACACTGCGAGCGACGAGCGACGAGCGATCAGCGATATCCAATGGCAACGTCACTCTCATAGAGCATTTCCGTCATACTCGAGCTCTCATTGGATATCGCTCATCGCTTGTCGCCCATCGCGCGCAGTGTGCAGAAGCCATGAGCAATGCGTCCGCGTGGATAGCTGCTATACAATAATACATGTACATGTTTTCGTCAAGTATGAAGTGCAGTGAAAAGTGAATGTGGTGTGAATTGTTTATAGCAACGATAATTGCGGCGATAAAGGTAATGATTCTTTCGATATTAAATATATGTTCAGTGATATATTGTCGAATATTCGTGCTTTCATCATTAAAATAAATAGCATCGGTCCGCTAGTGCAGCGATTGTAGGTTATGCTATAATTGACAAAACTATAACAATAAGTTAACAGAACTATTTCACGATGAGTAAAAATCAATTGCTTTACTATTCGATCGAAATAATTATCGAGCGTAGCTATGATTTCAAAAAATTAAAACAAATATGTTAAATCTTCCACATATCATAACAACGTGTCTGAAATGACAGGTTGGACCAGCCAGCCGTCAAAGGGAACAATTTTCTCCTATATCAAACACATTGCGGCGGGCTTTTTAAAAGCTAGAGTTACAAAAATTTTAATGATGTTTCCAATTTTTAAATTTTAAATTTAAGATTTATGAACAATAATTTAATCACAGTTTATTCTTATAATAAATTATTCAAAATTATTACTTTTTTACAACAAATTACAATTAAATTTGCAAAAATAATTAAGTAACTAATTGAACAACAACTTTTATTCAGTTCACTTGCTGAAAGAAATAATGTCAATACAAAATTTATTATTATAAAATAATAAAATCAAAAATTAAATTTTAACAGTCGAGTAGAAATTTAAACAATAAATTTTATTCAAGTATTTTGTAAATTTAAAATGATTTTCTGAACGAAGAATTTTATGAAAAAATAAAAGTTGTAAAACAATTGCTCAAACACATTCATACTTGTAAAAAATATGTACATTGTAAAAAAAATAAATAAAAATTGACATAATTGTATTTATGCGTACAAATAAATGTAACTTGATCAATTCAATTGTGATTTCCATTTACCTCCTTCTCTATATCCATACAAAATATCTATCAAACAAACAAAATTAAAATTTTCTTTTGAAACATGAAACCATTCCATCAGTATTTTCTTATGACGTTGTCACGTTCAACTATCGTCAGTAAACCGACTTTACAGGCAACCGATTTTTTGTTTGATCATTCATTCCGGCTAGTGCGACTAGGTCTTCGCGAGATACCAACTTGAAGATGTTGGGTTTGTTTTGGTGTGTGTGTGTGTGTGTGTGTGTGTGTGTGTGTGTGTGTGTGTGTGTGTGTGTGTGTGTGTGTGTGTGTTTAAATGTATATATACACTAAATTAATCGAAAGTGTATTATTCATGAGCATTTTACATGATTCAAACGAATCTTGAGACTATTCATGGTATATTAGTAAATATATACATATAAATATATAGTAATATATATTCAGATATACATATAGCATACCTCAAATATATTCGGATATCCTATTAAAAATGTATAAAGCGTACGTTAGTCATGCAATTTCAATGTATTTTATATGCATCTTGAATGTGTCTTTTTTTAGATGTCAGTATACATTCTCCGTTATGTTCCCCAGTATATTAAACATATATTCAGTATACATATCTAATATATTTAATGTAGATCTTAGAAGCTAGTTATATTTATATATCGCATAGGTTTTTAATCATATCCAAAAATATACTTGACATATCCAACTTTTCGTACAAAATGTATTTAATATATGCTTTATGTATCTTTCGATATATATTTTATATATTTTATTTCTATGTGGGGTTACTGTTAATATTGGGTGTTTTTACGAAGTGAGTTTTTTACGAATACATTTTGTTATTTTGAGAAAATAGTGTTTTAGGTAGTAAAGATATTGCTTTATGTATCTTTCGATATATTTTTTATATATTTTATTTCCATGTGGGGTTACTGTTAATATTGGGTGTTTTTACGAAGTGAGTTTTTTATGAATACATTTTGTTATTTTGAGAAAATAGTGTTTTAGGTAGTAAAGATATTGCAGTAAAAAATGCTAATTCACAAAAAAAATAAGTGTTTTCAGGAAATCAATCAGTGTTTTTACAAATGAAATTTGTTATTTTCAACAAAATACTTTTCTAGTTAGTGAATACACTGTAATTATGGGAAAATTCTAATTTACATTTTTTTTTAAAGATCAATTATTATTAAACACTATTAAACACTATCTTCATTCATAAAAACACCGTAGTTTTACCGTAAATTGTACTAAAAATGCTAATTTACAAATAAATTGGTGTTTGTACTAAATAAATTAGTGTTTATTAAATTAATGTTAAATAAATTAGTGAGAAAATAGTATTTTAGTTAGTAAAGATATTGTAATCTTGTAAAAATGCTAATTTACAAAGAAATAAGTGTTCAATTATTATTTTGTTATTTTGTAAAACACTATTTTCATTGACAAAAACACGGTAGTTTTACCATAAATTGTACTAAAAACGCTAATTTACAAATAAATTGGTGTTTTTACTAAATAAATTAGTACTTTTTACTAAACAAATTAGTGTTTTCTAACCAATAAATTAGTGTTCGTACAGATAAATTAGTGTTTTTACAAATGAATTTGGTTATCTTGTAAAGACATCATTTTTGTTAGGAAAAACACTGCAATTTTGTAAATACACTTTTGTCTTTAGTGACAACCCGGTAATTTTGCTCTAATGTCCACTAGAAAATGCACTATTTTATAATAAAAACACTAATGTCTAAAGAAATCAGTGTTTTTTTTTACGAACGATGTTAGTGTTATTACAAGATAAATTTATGTTTTTACAATTTAAATATGTTATTTCGTTAAACATTGTGATTTTGTAAAAAACACTAATTTAGAAATAAATAAGTGCAGTTTTCACAAAACAAATAAACGTTTGCATTGGAATAGTAAGAAAGTAATTTTGTTTTTGTAATGTAAAATAAAACTCAACTTTTCAAATAAAAATAATGGATGAATGGAAAAAATATATTTTCTATTTTGTCCCAGTACAAAATAAATGTTATCATTTATTAGGAAAACTATTTCCGTTGGCAAAAGCACTGACATTTTGTAAAATGACTAATTGGCAAATAAATTAGTGTTTTCGAAAATAAATTAATGTTTTTACAGAGAAATTAGTATTTTTACAAAAGGAATGAGTTTTCACAAAATAAATGCTTAAAAACTGATTGCTTCACATTAGCCGAAGTATTTTTTTGCGAATATTACTATTTCTCGCACCTTTCCGGCAAAATCTGAATCTCATGTTGAAAGAATATCCTTTCTATTGACGCTATCCACTCATCTGCCAATTTTCCGACTTGCTCATTGTTCCGGAAGTGTCTATCTTCCAAGGCCTGTTGCATCGACCGGAACGAGTGATGATCACTCGAGGTAAGGACCGAAGAATACTCTAGCTGAGGCAGCATCTCACGTGACAGCTGTAGCGAGCGAGATCGAAAATCGTCCCTCGAATGAAAAAGAAATTGAATAATCGTCGTTCGTCTCAAAATCTTTGACGATTATTTTTCCGGGCCGCGATAAAAATGATCGTGGATTTTTTTTCTCAAGGACCGGAAGTTTCTCTTTGACCCATTTCAGTTTCCCTCGGACCTGCCTCAGTTTTGACGTAATCCAAAGCTTGCCCTACACTGCCAGAAAAACTATTTAACTTAAACAGGATCTATTTAAATCGGATAGGTTTTTCCTTGTCTTACGGCCTACTACGATCTTATTTGTTTCAAAGATATTTTTTTAATTTGTGTCAGCTGTTCTTTTTAAATATTAAATATATTAAAATTGAATAAATAAAGATTCGATTGAAATATATCTTTATTTGCTTACAATATACACTGTATAATACACGTATACTGTATGCATGAAATCTTTTCTAAATTCAAATTGAAATGAAATACTTAATTAAGAGTTTCGTTTCATTTTGAACCGGTATTCATATATATATATATATATATATAATTTTTCTCTCTCCACCCTCTCTACCGCCGCCCTCTGCGGTGTGCATTGCAATAAAGAAGAACCGTTAATTCGATCAAATAGAAAAATGGTTCGCTCTACGAAAATTGTATTTAATTAAAAAAAAATTAAATTGATACATTTAGTGGATCCAACTAAATTGTTTTTTGAACAGATAAAACGGAATCACAGATTTATAAGGATTAAATAAAATATTTAGTTATTATACGAGACTAAATAGATTTTCATTTGAAGAAATAAATATATATAAAATAAGTAATTCCAATAATGGAATTCAATAGGAAAATTATCATCTCACGAGAAATCTAGTTAATTCGGAAAAAATCCAATATATATATATATATTAGACTGATTCAAAAAAATTTTTTTTTTCTGGATTCTCGTGCTATTGTTGGGCACTGATAAAACAAAATTTCTCTAAAAAGATGGGCGCGGTCACTCAATTTTTAGAGGTGGCTATCTCGACTTTTTTGTATTTGAATTTTTTTTAACGAACGTATTGCATTTAAACATAGTCATGGCTTCGGATTACGGATAAAAATCGGAAAAGTGTTGAGTTTGTTCTTTTACAAACATAACAGAGAAAAACTGACCATACGTCGAAGTGCACACGAAACGATGAAAGAAATTTTCGAACAATGGAAATGTGCTGAAATTCTAACGCGTCGATTGAATAACGCAATCTTGAAATCAATAAAACTCCATCTTGTCTGGAAACAACTTTTAAAAAATCGAGTTAAAAAGAATTTGGCGTCACAAATATCGAAGGAGCGTAAATTTAAGAGAGATTTGGACAAACTGTTCAACGTTGCACATTTTCTTTCTGCCCAAAATGTTAACGAACTTGAGAATGGCTGGGAAGAAATGTAAATGAGTTTGAAGATAATATAAGCGTAGCATTTTGAAAATGTAAATATACGATTTATGAATATAAGCTTATAATTTAATTTTTCGTAAAAAGTGCAAAATGTTAATGCGTATAAATAAATCTACATGAAAAACGAGAGTAGTATAGACGCCATTATTGATCTACCTGGATTTGAATTGTGAATATTGCACCCTTTTCAAATTGTTAGAGTTTATTTTTGTTACGAAAAAGCTGCTGGATGTGATTTTTATCCGTAATCCGAAGCCATGACTATGCTTAAATGCAATACGTTCGTTAAAAAAATTCAAATACAAAAAAGTCGAGATAGCCACCTCTAAAAATTGAGTGACCGCGCCCATCTTTTTAGAGAAATTTTGTTTTATCAGTGCCCAACAATAGCACGAGAATCCAGAAGGAAAATTTTTTTTTGAATCAGTCTAATATATATATATATATATATATATATATATATATATATATATATATATATATATATATATATATATATGAATACCGGTTCAAAATGAAACGAAACTCTTAATTATTTCATTTCAATTTGAATTTAGAAAAGATTTCATGCATATAGTATACGTGTATTATACAGTGTATATTGTAAACAAATAAAGATATATTTCAATCGAATCTTAAATAAAATATTTAGTTATTACACGAGACTAAATAAATTTTCATTTGAAGAAATAAATATATATAAAATAAGTAATTCCAATAATGGAATTCAATAGGAAAATTATCATCTCACGAAAAATCTACTTGATTCGGAAAAAATCCATTATATATATATATATATTGGATTTTTTCCGAAGTAACTAGATTTTTCGTGAGATGATAATTTTCCTATTGAATTCCATTATTGGAATTACTTATTTTATATATATTATCCAATATATATATATTGGATTTTTATATATATATATAATTCCTCTCACTCTCTCCAACCTCTCTACGCCCACCCCCTTCGATGTTCACTGTACGAAAATTGTATTTAATTTAAATAAAAAAAAATTAAATACATACATTCAGTGGTTTCAACTAAATTGTTTTTTGAACAGATAAAACCGTATCCCAGATTTATTAGGATTAAATAAAATAATTAGTTATCAGACAATACTAAATACATTTTCATTTGAGTAAATAAATATATTAAAAATAAGTAATTCCCGAAATAGAATGCGATACGAAAAATTTCATTTCACGAAAAATCTAGTTAATACGGAAAAAAAAATCAAATACACGCGGTTAGTTAATATCAATAGAATTTTGTTGTCAGTGTAACCGAAGGACCCCACCTCGCAGACAATTCAAATCCGGAGATTATCTTCCGGATTTTTTCAAGCAATTACGACGCCTTTATTTTTGGGCAGATATTTTTTCCCGCACGGGAAATAACTTCCGGTAGATTACGTACGAGGGAAATAGACGCGGCGCGTCACGAGCACACACTCAAAGTCTCGGCAATTGGAAAGTTCCAGGAGTCCTTTCTGCTACTTAGAGAGGAATCCTTGCGAGGGGATGAAGATCGAGGGATGAGTCACGAGGAAGACATCCTCGGAGACGTTCGATCCCTCTGCCTCGAGGATTGAGCCATCGTCGTGGACAAAATGAAGACGCAGGGGAAAAGAGGCAGCCGAGGAGCCGAAGAAAAGCAAAAAAGAGGAAATAAAGTGACCGACGTGTATACGAAGAATCCTCGAGGACAACGTCCGACACGAGTCCTTTCACATCCGGATCACTTTTGTCCGGCCTCGCGACACACGCTGCCTCTTATATAGCACACTTATTATTGGATAACTCCGCGGGGAGAAACGAGACGAGAAGAGAACGCGCGCTATAGTGTCGTAAAACGAAAAGAAAGTTTCGCAATTTGGCGAAGGCTTCGGGGCGGAGAAAAAAAAAGTTTGGTATTACGTAAACGTTATCGTCACTGACAATTCGGACTTCGCACGTGCGGGGGTGTGTTCTTGCGTGGGCGTGCGTGTGACGTGTTGATATCAATATAGGCATTGATAGATATTGCAACATTTAATCGTCGATTCATATTAATATGCGTCAATTGCAATATTTATATATTTCGTGTTTGCCTGTGGGACATTCCACGCCATTCGACCTTGCCCGTGACTCCGACCATTTTTGGTTTGCCTGATTTTTTTTTGTAAAATTGTACTCCATGAAAGGAATATCCAAAGCAATTTTTAGATTTTTATCTCTTTTATTTTCGGAGTTATAATTTTCCAAAAAATGTCGATTTTGAAAGTTTTGGAAACGTTTAACGGCGGGGTAAAGTTAATTCGGCGAAAAAAGGCATGTTTTTAAGATTTTTTTTGGGCGTAACGAATAGTGTTCATTTATTGAAAAATTTACATATAATAAAGTAACATTTGAACAACATTCTCCTAAATTTGCATTGCAAAATATTCAAAATTGAGCGAGTGAAAATTAAACCCCGGAGGCGCCTCGAAAAAAAGTTGGTTTGCGGTGTGCACCATAACTCGCAACAGAATCATCTGAAACAAAAAAATCAAAATGCATTTGTTAAAGGAGATGTTTCTCGAGGTAATGACGGGAGGATTTTTTTTTTCGATTTTTCGATTTTTCGTAGCACTTGGGAGCCAAAAACCCGATTTTCGCTAAAAAAAATCGGCTAATTTGTTGTTGAAAAATTAGTAATTATTAAAAAAAACAAAAAAGCTCTCGACAATACCTGGTGAATTATGTGAAGAAGTACTGTGCAAATTTTCAAAGCGATTGGTCCAGTAGATTTTGAGTTATCGTGCACACGGACTTCAAATATGACAAGTCTCAGAAAAACGGTTTGAAAAACGCAGGAGAGAAGAGAACGGCATGGAGCAATAGACGCTCAAATACTCATAACTCCGTCAATTTTACTCCGATCGACTTGAAATTTTAACACAATGTTCTTGATATATTATGCATTCATTAAAAAAAAATTTTTAAAATTAAAAAAAATTTAAATACTTTACCCCGCTCTTAAACGCTGATAACTCCTGAACTAATTGAGATATCGGCAAACGTCACTATATAATTTTTGTTTTATTTTGAAGCATACTTCCGTTGAAGAATATTAAAAAATTATCGATGATCAGTTTCGATGTTTTTTTTTGGCTTCTAAAGGCAAAACTATTTTCAAAGATTTTTAAAGAAAAACTTGATTAATTTTTTTCAAAAAATTCTCAAAAATACAGTGACCCATTCTATGATTTTTAAGACTAGTCTTATCGTGGGCCAATGTTTCCTTCTATTTTTTTCTTCGAATTGATCATTTTTTTAAGACGATTTTTTTCATTTTAATCTCCAATAATGCTATTAATGATTTTGTGATTTCCAATTCCCCTTCGACAGGCCTGAAACGATTTATTTTTCATTTGTGCTGAATTTAACGAGAACAAGTTTTTTTATTTAAAAAATGCTTCATTATCCAAAAATTTTTTCTCCGTACATCAAATATATGTATCCGCACACGCTCTCAGACTCAAAACAATTTAAAAAAACATATATTTTGACAAAATTAAATGAAAGATATGTTCGTTCGAGTCGTTTTTACGAGAAAAAATATCGCCTCATATACAGGGTGTCCAGGTCAACCGTCCAATCTCTGAGTTCTGAATACATGTCATCATTCTGAACAAAAAAGTTCTCTGCCATTTTGGCATCTGACGAACCGTTACCACATTACAGTGCAATCGTCTCGCGCTGACAACAAGCCCGCTATAGCTATAGCGAAGAAACGGTTCGTTGGGTACCAAAGTGCCTAAGGATTTTTCAATTTAGAATGACAAACTGAACGGTGAGTGATATTTTGTAAAAAATAGTTATTTTTTTGATACTGTCAAAATTTGTAAAAAAATAAAAACACGAACCTTCAGGACCTCAGCAATAGTTTTCTTGGGATAATTAAAAAAGAAAAAAAAAATATACGGTTCGTCCATTGCGAACGTGTTGTTGCAACCATACAGCTTAACCTGTAATTTGATAACAGCAGTGTAATTTGGTAATAGTTTGGCAGACGCCAAAATGGCAGAGGACTTTTTTGTTCGGAATGATGGCATGTACTCAGAACTCAGAGATCGGGCGGTTGACCTGGGACACCCTGTATATGAGACGATTTTTTTTCTCGTACAAACGACGCGAATGAACATGTCTTTCATTTAATTTTGTAAAAATATTTTTTTTCTCACATTGTTTGGAGCCTGTGAGCATGTGCGTATATATATATATTTGCCAAGTCATATATATGAGGTATTCCACGTGAATCCGGTAGACTTTTTCCCTGACCCCGCCAATTCGATTAATTTTTTAAAATCTGATTCCATTGACTCTAAAAGACATCCTGATTTTTATTTACATTTTTCGAAACAACCCTAAGAAAAAAAAATGCTTCCGAAAAAAACGCTCCGATTTAAAAATCTGAAAAAATTCCCAAAAATGCGTTATTATATGTAGAATTTTTCAAGCTATCACTCGCAGTGGAAGTATGATTTTTTCTGTGCTTTCTGAGCGATTGACGTTGAAAAAATCCGAAAAGTTGACTGCTAACTTTTCAAGGTCCATAATTGAGATTTGGGTATTCAAAAATGGTTAAAAAAATTCATTGTGGTATTAAAATATTTGAGTAACTGCGCGAAGTAAGCCGTTCTTGAATTTTTCGGATTTTTTTTAACGCTAATCGCTCAGAAAGCACAGAAAAAATTATACTTACACTTTTTACCAAAATTTTTACATATAATCGCGCATTTTTGGGAATTTTTTCAGATTTTTAAATCGGGGCATTTTTTTTCGGAGACAAATTTTTATTTTTTACTAAGGGTTGTTTCGAAAAGTGTAAAAAAATTCAGGGTGTCTTTTAGAGTCAATGGAATCAGATAAAAAAAAATATATATAAATCGAATTGGCGGGGGGTCCGGGAAAAAGTCCACCGGATTCACGTGGAATACCTCATATATATATATATATATATATATATATATGACTTGCATCGGGTATAATCAAAGTACGCCTCGAAAACGTAGTAAATTTGAAACAAATAAATTTTATATCTGTTTTAAAATGAAAATTCTTCTGAATCTTTAAAACCACTCAAATATAATCGTCGTTCGATACATTTTTGAGGCAATTCAATATAGCTCGCGAAATTAAAGCACAAATCATATTCGATTTTGCTGGATTCGCTCCTAACATTCTCCCAAAGTAATAATTCAGTTCTTCTCCAGCGGTGTTTTCCTTTTTTTTTCTGTTCAATTTATCCCTGCCATGAAATACTAATAACTTCATTTCTTCCTGATATCAAATTACTGAATCCTACAATTGCAAAATCGCGTTTTGTCGTGCGAAGGTGTTGTCGAATCCTAAAATGGCTCGAAAAATGGAACTGGGGCGAGATCAAGGCGAGCTAGATGTGAAAAAAATAATTGACCAATTCGCCGTGCGTGCAATAAATCAGTACAACGAATGCAATAATGGTAATGACCAATTAGCCGACTTATAGGCCGGTTAAAAAATCCGATCTGGCAAAATGTTGGTTTATTTCATATCACAGACAAAATAAAACCAGCCATTGCAACAATTTGATTTCGTATTGAAAAACGATTGCAATTAAAAATTTGAACCATAAATAATAATTTGCAAAAAACAAGAGGAACGAAGAATAGAATAATTCAAAAATAATATAGTTGAAAATAAAATAATCAGAAGTTAAAAAATTAAAAATTAAATAATTCACAATATAACGATAAAAAAAAACAAAAGAATTAAAACGAAAATAATTGAAATTAAAATAATAAAAAATAAAATAGTAATGCCTGGGCATTATTATTTTACTACTATAACAATTATTACTACTATAAATGGAGAATAACTGAATTAAATTCCATTGATCTGGAACAATGTGTAGGGAATTTAATTTATGAAAGGCCGACCCAGCCACTACCAACAATTTTGACATCTGCTTCGCTTTAGCTTTTCATGTGCTCGGCGTACCCCTCACGTATATAGCCAACAATGAGGGGCGACGCGTGTCTCGTCACTGAATTCCTTTCGTATCTTTCAAGACATGCGCGCATGCATTATTTATACATAGGGCAGACGGGTGGATCTATCTGCATCCTCGCGAATATTCTTCTACCTTATCCTGATCTAGTCTGGGTCAAGCGAACCAGACAAGGTATGAGTGAGAATTCGTCGTCGTACTCTCTCTCTCTCTCTCTCTCTCTCTCTCTCTCTCTCTCTCTCTCTCTCTCTCTCTCTCTCTCTCTCTCCCCCTGATGCAAGATTCGCTTATCACATCAACCCAAATATCTAAATTCATTAGTCATTTGTCTGATGCAGGTGGCAAAGGTTCCAGCAAATGTCAAAGAGCTTGCGCTTGTCTGTATATACAGGGTGTTTGGCTAATGGATCGACACAATTTTTTTCCGCGATTGAGGGGGGGGGGGGGTAATTTTTTTAATTATCCGAAATTTTGCCCTTAAGTCGTCATAACTTGTTTGTCTACACGTCATAGAAATCATGCATTATGTGGTCAAAATAAAGAGAAAAAGATTTTTTTTTATAATGAATTTAGGAGCTGAAAACTTTCAAACATTTACACATTTTTAAGGGAGACTTTGTCCTTGGAGTGCCATATTTCAGGTGTTTACATTTTATTTTTTTTAAAGGAAACGAGTAAAGCTTTTTGGGTGCGGTTTTTTTCTTGCTTTTATTCATGATATACAGAACGTTAAGAAAATTTTTTTTGGAAAAAAAAACCAAAATGGCGGCCGTTGCAGCTCCGCGAAAACAGGTCCTCAAATCGCGGGAGGAAAACGGCTCACGTCACTGCCCCCTTTTTGTTGATCTGAAACACAAATTCAAAGCACATTATCGATCTGTGACCCTTTGCTCATGGAATGACGGATGGGTTTTTCGTTTAGTACAAATTTCGAAAAATGGCGCCATTTAAAAGAAAAATCGAATTTTCGCGTTTTTTTTCGCATAAAAAGATAAATAATAAATGCAAAAATGTGTCTATCGAAAAAACGATCCGTCATTCCGTGAAGACATATTTTATGAGTACGCTCTCAAAATTTCAGGTCGATATGTTAATTACAGCGGTCAGGAGAATGTCAGCCATTTTAAAAAAAGTGTTTTCGAGAAAAACGCGTTTAAAGTTTTGCAATGTGTTTACACAAATGTGTTTATAATTACCGCTAATCGGCAATGCCTGGTCCATAGAGGCATCCCTCCTCTTCTTCTAGCTGCTCATGTTGAGCCGCTAACATCTCCCGTTAAATTTCAAGGACAAAGTCTCCGTTAAAACTGGAAGCTCAAGAGTCACTTTCTCGAAACCGATTGTACTAAATAATGATTTATTTATGATAAACATATATTGCAGAATACAACAAAAGTTGTTTCGTGCTGTTACAAGCACAAATAAAAAAGTTCGGACGACTTAAAGGCGAAATTTCGGGTAGTGGGAAAATAAAAGAAAACAATATCATATATCAAGGCCTTAGGCCACAGTAACGGGTATAAAATTATGTGCGAATTTAACAATTTTTTTCGTATGAAAAAGTGATTCACTCATAAAATTAATTACACATCTATTTAGTATGAATATCTAGCTATTAGATTTTTTTTTCGATGTACAAAATGGCCGTCTACTAATATTTTATTTTTTAATTTTTTTAAGGCGCTTCGCGGGGGGACATTTAGCATCCACAATTTTTTTTTACCAAGAACAACAAACAAAAATTCTCGTCAATCTACATTAGAATACCTAGAGAAGTACGTACGGAATTTAAAAAATATTGTTTTATTCAAAAGTTGTAGGTATTTGAATTTAAGAAATGAGCTTTCAGTGCCAAATTTCTTTATAACTGCTCATAAACTGCTCATAAAATGAAAAGTTTTCGATTAATCAGAAATTCCGTACGTACTTCTCTGCGAAATGCATTTAGCAACATGACGTTTCAATTTCAAGTAAATCGAGTGAAAATTGTTGAAGCGATTTATCACGCCAATTGGAAAAAAGCTGTTACGAGAAGTTTCGAGCAGTCGGCCATTTGTAAATCGAAAAAAAAAAAACAATTTCTTACAGCTTGATATTCATACTAAATAGATGTATAATTAATTTTATGAGTGAATCACTTTTTCATACGAAAAAAAATGTTAAATTCGCCCATGATTTTATACCCGTTACTGTGGCCTAAGGCCTTAATTACAGTGACCCCAATTCCCCAAAAAATGGTGTTGGTCCATGCATCAAACACCCTATATATAAACGCAGAGTTGAGCGTTTTTTTTTTAAGAAAAATTGGAACGTCAAATTTGTCTCGAGACTTATATATCGTACAGCCGGCATTTTGGGGCCACGCAGGCTTTTCTCCCTTTATAAATGATCATTGCTCACGAGGGAGATACATTCTCACGTTTGGAATATGAGTTATCGAAGAAACGTCCCGCATTGTATTCGTCTTCGCAATACGTGTTATCAAGAGACCATAATAGAATAATCAAATACAAGCGGATTCAATTTACGTGTGTAGGTATGTATATAAATATTTATATATCGACATTTATGCGTTTATAAAATGTACGAAGAATGTATAAATGAGAAAAAAGTATACACTATATGATATTTTTGCTACCAAATTTGTATTGTTACAAACAAAGATAAAAATATGGTTTTTTATTCTTTGTTGTAAGAAATAGTGAAAAATTCCGTAGCAAAATATTATATATACGTGTGAGTGTGCAGATATATATTATGATGCCGAAAAACTTAAATGTTTTTTTACTTTAGTTGCCATAGCAAAAAATCTCAGTATATTATTTTTTTTTCAAACCTGTAACAACGTAAGATCCGCAGCTGAGACAAAAAATTGGGCGCAAGCCGTTTTTAGGGAAAATCTTAATTTTGCGAGATATTCGGATTGCCTGCGTATAAAATAAAAAGAATAATTATCGCAAACGTCCGAAACCAATCTGAAAAATTAATAAAATGCTCTTTCTATTGGAAATTCGATTTATCGACTTATGAAAAAAATGTATAACTATTCGTTTCGATTAGCGGGTCCGTTCAATTTAAGATCGATGTGTTTTATCTTCGTTGCCATAACGAAAAATGTTAGTATATTATTGAAAAAAATGTACAGCAAAATAAGCTTCATAGATTGAATAAAAAATATGCCGGAAGCTATTGATAGATGGCATCTTCATTTTATCGTGGTATTATGATTTCCCATGTGTAAAATAACAAGAATAATTATCCCAAGTGCTGTTATCCAATGTGAAAAATCAATGAATTCGTTTTTTTATAGAAAATTAGATTTATCAATTTATGAAAATAGTTGGCAACTATTCTCTTCATTTAAGGGGTTCCTTTAATTTCAGATCGATGTATTTTTTTTACCTACAATGTCATAACAAAAAATGTTAGTGTATAATTGAAAGAAATCTATAGCAAAGTAAGCTCCATAGCTTGAATAAAAAATCTGACGGAAGCCATTTTAAGATGGCATCTTCATTTTCGTGTGAGATTATGATTTATCATTTGTGAAATAAAAAGAACAATTATCCCAAGTGCTCCCGTCCAATCTAAGAAATCGATAAATGAATAATTTCCGTAGGAAATTAGATTTATTAACTTTTAAAGATATTTGGCAATTGATTATTTTAAGGGGTCCTAAATGTTTCCTTGCTCTCTCTCTCTCTCTCTCTCTCTCTCTCTCTCTCTCTCTCTCTCTCTCTCTCTATATATATATATATATATATATATATATACACATACATACATACATACATACAGGATGTTAGGAAGTTCGATGTAAAGCCTTGAGGGGGTGATAGGTAACCTCGTTAGAAACATATCTAACCTAGGCTACCTTAGTCCAAAGTCTAAGGAATTCGAGTTATCATGTTAACTATGATTTTTGAGAAATATCCCAAAATTAGGTACCAACTCGTTCATAATGTTCAAACAGACAATAATTGCTAACTAAAAACTTATTTGCGTCTTAGCTTAATGTGTATTCAATCGACAAACACCAATACAATCATTTGCATCCACACAACTAACTAAATGGGACGTGTTGAATAATTCAAAACTTGTAAAAAAATACAAATACCTCTTATGTTGATGCTATTTACAAAAAAAGTCGGTTTACTGACGATAGTTGAACGTGACAACGTCATAAGAAAATACTGATGGAATGGTTTCATTTTTCAAAAGAAAATTTTAATTTTGTTTGTTTGATAGATATTTTGTATGGATACAGAGAAGGAGGTAAATGGAAATCACAATTGAATTGATCAAGTTACATTTATTTGTACGCATAAATACAATTATGTCAATTTTTATTTATTTTTTTTACAATGTACATATTTTTTACAAGTATGAATGTGTTTGAGCAATTGTTTTACAACTTTTATTTTTTCATAAAATTCTTCGTTCAGAAAATCATTTTAAATTTACAAAATACTTGAATAAAATTTATTGTTTAAATTTCTACTCGACTGTTAAAATTTAATTTTTGATTTTATTATTTTATAATAATAAATTTTGTATTGACATTATTTCTTTCAGCAAGTGAACTGAATAAAAGTTGTTGTTCAATTAGTTACTTAATTATTTTTGCAAATTTAATTGTAATTTGTTGTAAAAAAGTAATAATATTGAATAATTTATTATAAGAATAAACTGTGATTAAATTATTGTTCATAAATCTTAAATTTAAAATTTAAAAATTGGAAACATCATTAAAATTTTTGTAACTCTAGCTTTTAAAAAGCCCGCCGCAATGTGTTTGATATAGGAGAAAATTGTTCCCTTTGACGGCTGGCTGGTCCAACCTGTCATTTCAGACACGTTGTTATGATATGTGGAAGATTTAACATTTATGTTTTAATTTTTTGAAATCATAGCTACGCTCGATAATTATTTCGATCGAATAGTAAAGCAATTGATTTTTACTCATCGTGAAATAGTTCTGTTAACTTATTGTTATAGTTTTGTCAATTATAGCATAACCTACAATCGCTGCACTAGCGGACCGATGCTATTTATTTTAATGATGAAAGCACGAATATTCGACAATATATCACTGAACATATATTTAATATCGAAAGAATCATTACCTTTATCGCCGCAATTATCGTTGCTATAAACAATTCACACCACATTCACTTTTCACTGCACTTCATACTTGACGAAAACATGTACATGTATTATTGTATAGCAGCTATCCACGCGGACGCATCGCTCATGGCTTCTGCACACTGCGCGCGATGGGCGACAAGCGATGAGCGATATCCAATGAGAGCTCGAGTATGACGGAAATGCTCTATGAGAGTGACGTTGCCATTGGATATCGCTGATCGCTCGTCGCTCGTCGCTCGCAGTGTACAGAGGCCATCACTCAAGTAGGAGAGAGACAAATGTCGAACGCTGCCGAACGCGGAGGCCGATTGTACCTCTTTGTCGCTCGTTCCGCGCTCTCGCTTACACTTCAAGCCTTAAATGGAACGCCTCAGAGCGAGGTAACGGCGATGAGTCATGCTTTTTCGTGCGTGCAGCCGGCTCCATCGAATTATAAGACGTTGTCACGTCAAAAAAACAGCATTAACATAAGAGGTAAACGCGTTAGTTCCTAATTTTTGAAAATTTTCCAAAAATCATACTTACCGTGATAACTCGAATCCCTCAGACTTTGGACTATGGCACCTTAGGTTAGATATGTTTCTAACAAGGTGACCTATCACCCCCTTAAGCTTTTCATATACCTTCCTAACACCCTATATATATATATATATATATATATATATATATATATATATATATATATATATATATATATATATATATATATATAATTATGTATGCAATAAGAAAATCCACATCGAAGGAGTTTCCTCTGCCGCGAATAAAAACAACGTGGCCCATTTATTCCAACGGCGCAACAATGTTCCAGGAGTTCACGTTAAAGTAACCTGTGGCAACTGAATCTGTTCATTAGCATTTCGCAGTTAACGGGGCGCTTCGAAATGGCACGGGGGGGACGTCGAGAGTAAACCGCGATGGGCGCGCACGCTTGGCAATTAATTACGAAGGCAGTGATATACCGTAATCTAATATCATAAATAATAGCGAGTGTGAGAGGGAGAGAGAGCGAGTGAGATAGAGAGGACGAGGGGGGCAGATAGACAGACAACTAGAACGAGAGAGAGGCAGAGAGAGAGAGCGAGAGAGAGAGAGAGAGAGAGAGAGAGAGAGAGAGAGAGAGAGAGAGAGAGAGAGAGAGAGAGAGAGAGGGAAAGAGAGAGAGAGAGAGAGAGGGCGACAGAGCTTCTCGACGCTCTACAATAGTTATGTGAACCCTGTGCAGCCCACTCATTATTTATTCGAAGCGAATTTTGCTGCACTCTCTCTCTCTCTCTCTCTCTCTCTCTCTATCTCTCGCCTCTCTCTCTCTCTCTCCTCTCTCTCTCTCTCTCTCTCTCTCTCTCTCTCTCTCTCGCTCTCTCTGTCTTTCTCGTGTATTTATACTGTTATCCATATATTTGTCTCCACTATATCGTACCCCCTCCCATCTTCGCTTCCCGCATGCGCTCCGCCATCCTAAAAGCTCCGGAACCTTATTCGTACCGTCTCTGCAAGCTCTTCAAATTCCTTTCTTGCTTATAACGACACTTGAGGCAGCGCTGAAACTTTTCTATCCGTATTAGCCCTCAATCCATAAGAATAATATCGCGAGAAAGAGGGAAAATTCGGTGGCTCGTCGAGCTTATTAAAGCGCGCCGAGCGTTTCAGCTATGAATGCTTGGATGATAAGGATGCTTTTTTCAGCCACGAGGAGGATTTCTTCGGTGTTCGACTTCGATTTTGTTGAAATTCATGTATATGATAGAACATTAAAAAATATTAGATACGTATTTTTTTTGATGGGCGGGAAAACGTTTTTAAAGGTGAAACCTCCCCGTAGAGGGGTGGTTTTGCCAAGGGCTGATTTTGCCAAGGACATGCCAAGGACATGCCAAGGACATGCCAAGGACATTTTGCCAAGGACATGCCAAGGACATGCCAAGGACATTTTGCCAAGGACATGCCAAGGACATGCCAAGGACGTGCCAAGGACCTTTTGCCACGGACATGCCAAGGACATTTTGCCAAGGACATGCCAAGGGCTGATTTTGTACTGGTATCCGCAAGCAGTTCAACGATATCAGTGAAACAGAAACGAAAATTCTTCTCGTGCAGAATGATCAGGAATCGATTGTGGGTACAGCGAGGAAAATAAAAATTAAGGGATGACCGTCCCTTGATTTTCATTTCTCTCACCCCTCGTTTAAGAGGGGTGTATTAAATTGAATGAAATGAGTGACATTTTGAAGGGAGGATAAAATTGAAGATGACGTATTTTTGTGTTTTTGACGGATAAAAAAAGGTTAAGGGGGTGAATCACATTCTGTACATTGTCGACGATTTTTAATGATAATTAAGGGGTTTGGAGGAAATTAATGGTGAATTCTTATTTAATGAGTAAAAATGCATCGAAATAAACGTGTAAAAAAAAAAATTATAATTCAATTTTTTCCCATATCCACCAAACATGAGTGGCTCCACTGAATCGTCGATCATTTATTTTCTCTTTTGATTTAGAACTCTATTCTGTGCTAATTCTCTTCGTTATCGTTTGCTCTTTAAAATGCCGTTTCATTTATGGAGTTCCGATGATTTTTCGATTTTTGCCACAATTTCAAAGTCGGGCGATCGATTCTTGCGAATTTTTCCATTTTCTTCGCCTCTTTTCCGGCCACTGTTCAAGTGGACTTTCCGGAAAAACCGATCGAGATTTTGGGATGAATCAAGCGGCATTATTCAAATCTATCCAAATCCTCTTTTAAACCTTCCTTTTAAGGGGAGGGTAGGGGTTTCAGCGTGAAAAAAAAACACTTTTTTGCGAATTTTTAAGTGTCATTTCAAGAACATTCCGTGAAATTTGTACGCGAAAATATCCACAAACAAGCCGGTGACAAAGCTTTTCCAAGAACGCCTTTGGAAAATTCTCCCCCCAACGGTCTTTGATATTTTTTTTTTCATTTCTAAATTTTTCCTGGTCATGTAAAGTGAAAAGTGCTATTTTTCACGAAAAATTCCGCCATTTTGGGGGTGGAACACCCCCAATGTGAAAAAAATTCTTAAACTAACCGTTGGGGGGAGGTGATTTTATATGTAGAAAGTGTGTACCAAGTTTGAAATAAATCGGTCATGCAGTTTTCAAATGGCAGTGAACACGGACTTTGAAAAAGTGGTTTCGAGAAAAACGCGGCACCGACTTGTTTGTGGATATTTTCGCGTACAAATTTCACGGAATGTTCTTGAAATGACACTCAACAATGTACAAAATGTTTCAATAAATTTACTCCATCCATATAGACGAAAAAAAAATCGCGAAAAACTGTTTTTTTTTCACACTGAAACCCCTACCCTCCCCTTAAAGTTATGTTACTCAAATAGAACCGACGCTACGGCCGTTCGAAATTTATCAATTTTGGCCATTCCGGAAAAGTCGCCAAAAGTGTCGAATTTTTTTTTTGCGTCCCTTAAACCCTATCAAGGGTTCGTCTCCAGGGACATTTTCCACCGATTTCGAATATCACCAAGTTTGTCTCGAAAACTCAAAATTATGCGTGCCAAATGCGAAAAATGTCTTTTGACACACTTTCAAAGATTTCCCATAAAAACTGAGCGTTATGGGGAAAATTGATGGTGAATGAAAAAAAGGTCAAAACTTTGCAAGACTATGTATTAATCACCTGCAAAATCTCGTCATCCCAATACCCTTATTTCAATTTTTTTTTCATCGACCAGTTTTTTCGCACCCAAACATACGCAAACCCGTTGACTGCCTCTTAACTCACGATTTTCCGTCAACCCTGCGTCTAACAGTAAATTCAAATGGTATTTTTCTACCCGAAAAAGATGCATTCGGACTTTTCGGAGCTTTGTATTTGAACTTTTAATGGACGTATATACATCTAAAAAAAGTGTCCTTTAAAATCCATCGGCGATACGCTCGATCCTCGAGAATATTCGCGATTGTACTTCCGAATCCAATTATGGAACGAGACCCCGAGCGCGCGTTCAAGAATTTTCATTGTCGACGAGTTTTTCGTTTTTTCCCAGTCCCTCGTATTTTATCGGGAATAAAGGAATTGCGGAAAGCAGGAGGGAGAAGTCATCGCGAGTAGAAAAAAAGGACTTTTTTCTTCGTTACTTACGCGGTGCAGTTTCTGCGCATAAAGCATCGGAGCATCGAAGCGGACACTGCGTACACACACAGACATATATACAGGGTGTCCCAGAACTGAATGCGTTCCCTGAAATGGGGGGGTTGGGGGTGAAATTCTGAGTCGATTGATATAAGCATGTGTCGGTCTCAGATCAACCCTTGAATTATTATTAATTTTTAAAGGCGGGCCAATCAGGCGCGCCCGATGAGTCAGCGTAGGTCGCGTCGATGAGCGATACGCGCGTGCAGTGGTGCCTGACGGGAGCTGGAATGGAATTTAACGAAAAAAAAAATATTTTGAATAAAAAAACATTTTTTTTTCTTAAATTCAATGCAAATAAAAATAAAGAGTTTCAAGCCTGACGAAGCCGAATCGGAAATCACAAAATCATTAGTAGCATTATTGGAGATTAAAATGATAAAAATCTTCCAAAAAGTATGATTAATTGGAAAAGAAATAGAAGGAAACAGTGGCCCGCTATGAGACTAGTCTTAAAAATGATAAAATAGGTCGCTCTATTTTAGAGAATTTTTTGAAAAAAATAAAAAAGGTATTCATTCTTTGAAAAATGATTAAACTAAAAGATTAGAATGATAAAAATCTTCTCGAAAAATTTGAGTAATTCTAAAAAAATAGAAGAAAACATTGGCCCACAATGAGACTAGTCTTAAAAATGATAAGATGGGTCACTGTATTTTAGAGATTTTTTTGAAAATAATTTAAAAAGTTTATCATCTTTAAAAATAGTTTTCCCTTCAGAAGCCAAAAAAAAACATTGAAAAAGATAATTGATATTTATTTCATATTTTTTTAACGAAAGTATTCTTCAAAATGAAAAAAATTAAATTGTGTCATTCGTCGATATCACAGTTGGTTCAGGAGTTATCAGCGTTTAAACGTTTCCAAAACATCCGAAATCGACATTTTTTGGAAAATTATAACTCCTGAAAGAGAAGAGATAAAAATCTAAAAATTGGTGTGGATATTCCTTTCACGGGGTACAATTTGACAAAAAAAAATCAGGAACACCAAAAATGGTCCGGGTCACGGGCTAGGTGAAATGGCGTGGAATGTCCCATATATATCTGATAGTCCAATTAAATGGTATATAATTTTAAGCGAGGCGTGAATTTCCCGAGCCACCATTATGTACCGTCCTTTAAGATACTTCCTCCTTTTTCTTCTTCTTTTTTGTTTACAATTTAGTTTTTACTTCCCAACACCGCGGGGAAAATAGTCCGGCTTCGTAATGACGCGGAAATTATTAATGAGCCGGAAAACGCGTCATTTACGTTCCCAGTTGCTTTTCACTCGTGTACGATATTTCTGGCGAGCATCGAAATAAATCCCCCCTTTTTCGCGATCATGTGCGGTATATTTTCATCGATACGGGGCGTCCCATTTTTCGTACTTGCATTTTTTCTCAAGCTCTACATCAGCCGATGGCTAATTAGAATATTTGAGGAAATGCAGACTATCGATTGGTATGGAAACGTCCGCGGGAAAGTTCAATCAAAGCTTAATTAATTAATTAATTAATTAATTAAGTTTGCGGGGTCTGAAAATCTCGGAGATATTATTTTTTATTGCGTATTTTGGTAGCCGAGAATCTCAAGTTTGATTTGCATCAAAGATTTTGTGAAAATGTCAAGAATTGAGCGATTTATGATTTTTTTTCTTTTACTTTTTTCTCGAAATTGCGTTTTATGAGACGCCGTAAGACGGAGCATAGTTTACACCATTTTCAATCGTATAACCGGATGATTTTTTCATATGCTTATCCATTTGTTAATAACGAACGATTGAAGTTGTTTTTTTTTAAATAGAAAATCGAACTTTTTTTTCGCTGCCTGCAATTCTCATTCCAAAAATTTCAAAAAATCATTCTGTCATCCGTAAGTCATTCTAAAGGGACATTTTTTTATTTTTCATTTCATACGACCCTAGTTGCCAGAAGTATCTACACGTTTTGGCCATGCAGCAACGGCGCACTGTGTTTAAATAATAATAACGTCGTTGTTTATCAATATTTTTCAACGAAAAAAAAACACCAACCGGCCAAGACTATATGTTGATTGTCTGTAAAATCTGGACCTCGTCATTCCAATAATCTCATTGGGATTTTTTTTTTTGAAAATCGACCAGCTCCGCGTGGAACGGCCCATACACGTCAGGTGAAGAGTTCGAAACACGCGGTTGTTTCGTGCATGAATAATAATACTTGTATATGCCACCGGTACTTTTAAAGTCGCAAATCGAATATTTTACCAATTTTCGACACGCTTTTGCCTCGCTAATGGCGGCAACCCCTTCACTTTACTCACCCCCTCCACGCCCCTCGCTGATCCGCCTCTACGTGCGTTTACGGAGTGTCGCGTATGTGGAGAACCTCTACACCCTTTTCCCCCTCGTTCCAGCGACATTCGTGGCTTCAATCAAGTTTCGTTGCCACCCGCTGATGCTCTCGGAGGCCTTTGTAGACTGCACTCGGCCTATTTATTTTCCATCAAATTATCGTTGCCGCTCACCAATTATGTAAACAGCTGGGTTATTTTCGTAGGTTGTTTGAAACGATATATCGAGTGGTCTATATATTTATAGCTATATATGTTGTCTATCAATCTATAGAAATGTTGGCTATCAGCGCATCTGGCTATTTTGAGGACAGTCATCAAATTTTTGTTCAAACGAATCGTTGATTTTGGATACGATGAAAGTCGTTGAAATTACTTTTATATGAACATGCTTACATTTGTCTAAAGGTGATTTTGAAGACACTGGGCTTTACTGGTATTGTGTATGGGGCGAATTGGATACTATGAGGACGAAGAATATATATATATATATATATATATACACATACATATTAGAGTGGCAAAAATTTGAGCTGAATTTTTTTCCTTTTTCTCACCATCCAATTATCTACTTTAAAGAGAAAAAAGTCGCAAAAGCTGCGAGCGGTCAAAAAATATTTAGAGGTCGCTCAATCCTCTCAAAAATTCATATTTTTATTAAAAACTCGATTTTTTTTAAATTCACTTCTCACCCATGAGTTCTACGCTTTATAATTTTGAAATTATGCTTTCGAAAGCTCTAGCCGGTCAATGAATATTTAGTGGTCGCTCAAAAGCTTCGAAATTTACAATTTTCGCCAATTTTTTTTAACTCCCCTCACTCATAGATTTGACGCTTTGTAAAATTTTCAAAACGATTAGTCATTTTTCGTTGGAAACAATTTGTTTTTATTTACCTCATACTACTAGTCCAAGAATTATAATCTTCGTTCTCATAAAATAATTCTTTAAAGCTCGTAAATGAAATTATAGGTCCCCCGTTTTATCGGGTTAGAAGTGTTAGGTAAATTAACGAAAATTTGTTTCTCAAGAAAAAGAGGATTAATTGTTTTGAACATTTCACAAAGTGTTACATTTATGGGTGAGAAGAGAAAAAAAAATTCGAAATTTCGAAGCTCTTGAGCTACCACTAAATATTCATTGGCCGGCTAGAGCTTTCGCGAGCTTGATTAAAAAATTATAAAGCGTAAAATTCATTGGTGAGATGTGAACGAAAAAAAACATTGATTTTTTAAAGAAAATTTGAATTTTTGAACGACCTCTAAATATTTTTTTACTGCTCGCAGCTTTCGCGACAATTTTTGTTTTCTTCAAAGTTCTTCAATATATTCACGTTTTTTTCTCCAAAGTTTTCTTCAATATATATATATTAGGGTAGCCCAAATTTGAGCTCTATTTTATTCCTTTTTCTCACCATCAAATTGTCTACTTTGAAGAAAAAAAAAATTGTCACGAAAGCTGCGAGCGGTCAACAAATATTTAGAGGTCGTTCAATCCGAAAAATTTAAATTTTCTTTAAAAAATTAATATTTTTTTTCGTTCACTTCTCACCCATGAATTTTACGCTTTATAATTTTTAAATCAAGCTCGCAAAAGCTCTAGCCGGTCAATGAATATTTAGTGGTCGCTCAAGAGCTTCGAAATTTCCAATTTTTTTCCCTTCTCACTCATAAATGTAACACTTTGTAAAATGTTCAAAACAATTAATATGTATTTATGTATGTATATATACAGGGTGGCTGGAGAAGTAATGTTCAAAAGACCAAAGTAGATGCCACAATGACTATTCGAATCACCCCTATGTGTGTTCTACGTTCTTTTTCACTTTTCGAGAAAAAAGCGTTTTTTGATTTCTCTCTTTTGTGTATGTACTTTCCTCGGGATTTTTTTACTCGTGTTATCGTCATCGAGTGCACTGTTGAGCAATAAATAAATTAGCAACCGGACACTAACGGTGATGCCTTATATTTTGATCGAAAGTTGAAAAAATAGGGTTGAGAGGATCAGTCGCTGAAGTTCGGATGATTTGAAAAAATACTTATAGGAGGAGACCATTGGGACGGGTGGAGAACGGTCGTTTTTTTTCGAATTTTTTGTCTACTAGATTATCTACTTGGGCCTTAGAAAAAAGGTATTTTATTAACCCTTCGTTGATACACTTATATTTCACCACGATTTGCCACATTGGGTCAATTCGACCGGAACTTCATCCACCTGTCATTAACAACCCTTGGCTCGGTTTTGATTGAAAAAAAATCAGAAATACACTTTAAACATCTCTTAATTGGTGTGCATAATTGAAATTCGGACGATATCAAATTACGTCGTTTAAACAAAATATTGAATATTTTCAGTTTTGGTTAGTTGAGCATTTTAATAAAAATTCATCGCGATTAAAATGAACCAGTGTCCCAGCGTAGGGTTAACCATATATTGAACTTATTTCGCGTATATTTTTATTGAAATAATAATTATTAACAACGTTATTGAGGTATAATAGAGCCTCCGTATAAAAAATGCAGTCCACCGGCCGGATCAATAACTCGACATCGGTTAGCCTGAAAAGTATATATATATATATTTTTTAAATCATCTATATAAATGTAGTATAAATTTTTTTAATAAAAAATAATCAAAATTCCGGAAACGCTTCAGTGGATCGATTCGATTTTTTTTGGTACTTGTTATGATCAAACGTGTTAAGAAATAAAATTATAGAACATCTTGCGAAAGATTAAAGTTAAAAAAAGAATGTTCCTTGTTTTATTTTTTTTTACTATAATCCACTTGGGGTACAATAGCGAAAGTTTTTTCATATAATCTTTGGGCACCTTATTAGATTATATAATTTTTTCAACATGATCGGTTTGGTACGCCACAGTGAAAAAAAAAGAAACATACTTTGTTGATATATTTTAGTTATATTTCTATATAACTAAAATGTATCAATAAAGTGTGTTTCTTTTTTTTTCACTGTGGCGTACCAATCCGATCATTTTGAAAAAATTATATAATCTAATAAGGGGCCGTCCATATATTACGTCATTCTAAATTTGGGGGGGGATGACGGTAAATGATGGATGAGGGGGGGGGGGGGGCGTTTCGAAATTGACGTCACTCTTGTGATACCAGTTACTTCAAAATGTACAATAGTATATTGTACAACTAGAGTGGTTTCCCCGCATGAGTGATGAAAAATATTTTGCACGTACCTAATGGTATTAATTATTGAACTCATTATTTATGTATTTATTACATAAGGTTTGTTTACATTATATTCGAGAACTTCAAATAACAGCGTACCTATGAAAATAGTTCGATCGAGCGAAAATGAATATGGGGAGGATACGGGGATATTACCCGTGATCCAGGATTTGCAAGAATGGGTGAAAACTCCGTGGGAGCTATCCAAAGAAAACTAAAGAATAGGGAAGAATAATATTATTATATTAATGAAAATTGCCAAAGTACAAAATAATAAAAGATGATTCTATAACACAATGTGGGAGCTATCCAAAGAAAACTAAAGAATAGGGAAGAATAATATTATTATATTAATAAACATTACCAAAGTACAAAATAATAAAAGCTGATTCTATAACAAAATGTTTTAATGTTACCCAATTTTTCTCAAATCCGCAAATGTTTTAATTTTGCCAAACTGGTAATGACGTCAATTTTGCGAGAGGGGGGGGGGTCATTAGGAAATGACGATAGGATGATTGTAGGGGGGGGGGGGTCGAAAATTAGCAAAAATCGATGACGTAATATATGGACTAAGGTGCCCAAAGATTATATGAAAAAACTTTCGCTATTGTACCCCAAGTGGATTATAGTAAAAAATAATAAAACAAGGAACATTATTTTTTTTTCAAACCTTAATCTTTCGCAAGATGTTCTATAATTTTATTTCGTAACACGTTTGATCGGAACAAGTACCAAAAAAAAAAAAAAATCAAATCAATCCACGGTACCGTTTCCGGAATTTTTTTTTTGATATTTAAAAAAAATTCATTTTTCTAAAACCATTGCGTTGACGGGCATGACATTTTCAGAAATTTTTTTTTTTTTTTATACCTCAGAATATATTTCAAATTTCGCTGGAAAAAATACGGGGGCAATTTTTCCCTACGTACCCGGCTATGGCCTTTCCAATATTTTTACTTGAACATTTTTTCACATATTCGTGTATACGTATATTTTGAGAAAGTGCAAAAAATCGATATTCATGACTCTCAACGCTTAAAAAACTTCTTTGAGAAAAGTACATAAAAAAAAGACAAATCCGAGCAACATGAAAACGCGAAAAAAAATGTATATTTCTCAAAAAGCAAAAAAAAATCGTAGAACGTACATGGTGTTGATTCCTATAAATGAGGCATCAAAATGTTTCGTTTACACGTCACTTTTCGAGCCGCCCTGTACATTTCCTCCATCGAAGTTTATTGCATTATTCGACGAAACTAGGTTACGCGTCATAAAAGTCCGCACCGTTTCGAAAAAAAAATCCTTCATGACGTCAATTCGCTGATTTATTCGATAAAACGAGGACTGGTTGATGTCGATAAAAAGCTTTTTAAACGTACGTTGGCAATTTGTCTGGCGAGGCCATTGCATCGACGAAGAAATCAATGCCGCTGATTGTGATCGAAATAAAACTGTCATTCGCGTTTCTCGTCAATTTGCTTACTAAATCACGAGAGTCGGATAATTTTGGCGGTTCGAAAAATTCGTCTAATCGCTTTAAATTTGGAGCTTTCCTGTGGGTCAAACTTGCTGGGTGAATAACGCTGGGGTGGCATATAGTACGGTGGCGAGTATGGTTATTCGACACTGTGAGTTTCGCAAAGGGGCGAAGGGGCACATCGAAAAGTTTCATCAACTTGCGGATTCAGCCCGCTGTTCAAGGGATTAAATCACTGACCGATCCACCCTTTCGGCGTACTCACCACGATCATCGTATAGTGTCTATGACACCAGTTTGCTTGATATATGAAGGTACTAACTTCGTGAGCACGTACCTACACACACATACACACATATATATATATGTATACGGAGGTATGTGTTGGTATATATATATATATATATAGGGTGTCCTGTTATGAATGGATAATCCTGCAACTGTCGATGGATCAGATCAGGTCCTACTACATGCTCGAATTTCAGTTTAGCAAAAGTCCCACGGTTTCCGAGATAAAAATCATCTGGTTTTGATTTTTCGCATGCCATTTCTACAAATGATAACTTTTTGACCTGGTTTAAAAAAATACTCTTGGTTATTTGTTTTATCTAGAAAAGTCTTCTTTCTAACCTTAAATATTAAGGAAGCTTTATGAAAAAAATATCTGATGAAGAATTTTGCGTACTAACTTATTCGAACAAAATATAACAAAATATAATAAATAAAATAAAATATTCGAATTTGCCGAATAAAAAAATGTAAAATAAACAACATAAAGCCGAAAATCTCGACAACCGTGGGACTTTCACTGAACTGAAATTCCAGCATATAGTAGGGCATGATCTGACCTATTGACAGCTGCAGGATTTTCGATTCAACAGGACACCCTGTATATGTGCATATCTAGCATATAGCTATATATATATACATACATACATACATACATACATATATATATATATATATATATATATATATATATATATATATATATATATATATATATATACACAGGGCGATCCACAACGACTTCTCTTTGTGAGCCTATAGGGTGTAATCGCGAGCAAAACGCGTTTTTCAAAATTTCGCACGACGAAAATTAGCCGAGATATTCGCGTTTAAAGTCCAAGTAATAAATAATGCCACCGTAGTTGCTCACGCGCGGAACGGGCAAGCCGGATCTAGCGCGGCTTCGAATACACCTTCGGACGAGTGAATTTCTTTTTCTCAAAATGTTTTTTTTTTTATTTTCGGCCAAAAATAACTAAAACGGAGACTCGCATGGCAAATCGATAATATGAATCGATAATTTTGGTTTAGTATTTAATACTTGGAGAAAAAAAAATGTCAGCAACCACTGTGCGATTGTTTGCTCAGCGCCGGACTTTGAACGCGAATATTTCGGCCAATTTTTGTCACACGAAATTTAAAAAAAAAGGGCTTTTGCTGGCAATGACATACCCTGTATGCTCATCAAGGGAAGCTTGATCTTGTGAATCACCCTGTATATATATATATATATATATATATATATATATATATATATATATATACACACACATACATACATATATATATATATATATACGTGCACAGTATATCTCTTGGTATATAAGTGCGCGACCACTGATTTGCATACGCCCAAACTCTAGGCGGGGATTTACCGATCGCGCTGCGATCCCGATCCTCGGTATACATTTGCCGAAGTGCACGGAAACTCGCCTTACGCTGATTCGATTTGCTCGTGATTATGCGCTCGCGCTCGCTTAATCTCAGCGTACTCAGAGTGATGAAACTAAACGTTCACGCGGATAAGAAGAAGAGGAAGTGGAGGTGGAAAGAGAGAGAGAGAGAGAGAGAGAGAGAGAGAGGGAGAGAGAGAGAGAACGATGAAGAGAGATTGATTGACTCATTCAATGTATTTTCTATACTTTGGAATTTTTTTAGATAAAAAAGCACGGACAAAAATACGGCCTCAAATTCCAACACTGGTTGCCAGAATTCTAATATTCAGTGCTAGAAAAGTATAGCAGTTTACTGCCAATTCGGAATTCTAAGACTTGTTATAGAAGTGTAAAAATGATTCTCACACCGTGTGGTAAAAATAATGCGTGCATATTACATTTGAAACTATTTTCGCATGGGCGCGAGTTATAACTCGCGCCCATGCGAGAATTGTTTCAAATGTAATATGCATTTTCAAATGGATTTTACTATATTATTTACTATATTTATTTTCATATTTACTATATTATTTTACTATATTATTATATTTACTATATATAGTAAATATTTACTGTATTATTTTCTATAGTATAGGATATTTTTTATTATATCCTTTTTTATTATATTATATTATATATTTATATTTTATATATTATTTTCAAATGGATTTTACTATACGTATAGCATGAATCTTCGTGTATGTACAGATTTCACTATACGCATAGAATAAATCTTCGGCGTACAGCGAAAAGTATTACGAAGTTGTTAGTAAAATGTGACTCTTCATACCGTACTTTTTGTAGAATACTGGAAATTAATTGTTCCAATCACGTGGGCAAAATATTTTTTTAATACTACATAAAATCACCATATGCCGAATAAAATGTATTATTTGTATTAGTTTACGTGCCATATCGTAGGTTAAAATTTAAATTTCTTCGTTATTACTACACCATAATTGCAATTTTTATCTTCCATTCAATACTTTTTGATATTTAAGTGGTTACCCGCACTTGCGATTTTGAAAAAATCTATTTTTTTTATTGCATTTTTTTGAAGTACGAGTATCTGAGAATATGTCCTGAAAATTTCAAGTCGATCTGAACAAAATTGACTGAGATATGAGCGTTGAAAGAGAAGAATCCGTTGTGTAAACGACCGGAGATTGAAACTTTAAACGCGTTTTTGTCAAAATGGCATTTCTGAAGTCGGTGACTAAGATTACTCGAACACTAATGAACCGATCTTCTTGAAATTTTGCAGGCTTATTTAATACATAAAAATGTAGTCTTTAATCGTTCGATTTTTTTTTTCGAAAAAAATGGCCGTTTTATAGCAAAAAAAACGGCCGTTTTTTTCGTTAAAATCGAACAATCAACTTTGACTGTCCGCCATTTTGTGAAAAATGAATATTTTTTAAAATCCTTCGATTAAACACTAGTTTATACTTATATTTGACTAAATCCATCCGCATTTTTTTTTCACATGATCCACTTCGCCGCAATGTTGGTCACCGCAAACCGTGTATGTAAAAACATTATTTCATTGACGGCCATTTGCCACTAAACAATGTAATATTTTTCAATAAAAAAATTACTGAAAGTTCTTCAAGATGTGTTCTTTAAGATGGTATGTTGATCGATTAAAAAAGTTTTGTAGTTTTCTTTTAAAAAAATCATGAAAAAGGCCTTTTTTTGCGCTACAACCCAGGTAGAAATTGTTTTTGGAATCCTATAGGATTCCTCTACTTCTCCCTACTCCCTGATAGGGATCCAACGGGACACTCCATTGGATCCCTATCAGGAAACGTCACGCTCGTACATTGGATTCCAAGAGGGACTCCCCATCGGGATCCAAAAGGGATTCCCATCGGGATCCAAAAGGGATTCCATAGGGATTCCATAGGAATTCCCTATTAGGATCCAATAGGGATTTCCCATCGGAATCCAATGTAAGAATCTTAAAGCTTCCCCACAGTATTGAACGGAATCCGATACGATGCTTGATCGATCATATCGCATTCTGTAAGCCCAAAATGCTACAAAAAATAAAAGCATCGATACACTAAAGAGATCAATTTATTGTTTACAAAGGAGTCCATATCGAATACCACAATATACTTCTTTTGTTTTTTTTTTTAATTGTTTACCCATACTGAATATTTATAGTGCTTTGTATAGTATTCTTCGAATACTTATATCTTATATCTATATCTTCGAGTACTTTTTATACTTTATGAACTTTTTAAAAATACTTTAAATACTTCTTATGCTGTAACGTAGTTTTTATACACTTTTTATACTATTATTAAGCAAAAATACTTGTGCAGTTATGGGCGGGATATTCTTTGAATACTTTTCATATTATATAAAATTTAAACACTTTAATAAGGTTGATGCTTGCATCATTGGAATGTAACAAACATTAATGCGTGTTTGGAGTAAATAAATTTTACGATCGCGATTGCGCAGTAACTCGATCGTCGCGCGCTTTTCAACGATGACACGAATATATATGTACCGTGCGCCGCTTATGTTCTATCGCCCGACGTCTTTCTTTTGTCGGAAGCGATTTTCTGAATCCTTATTGGATCCCGATAGGGAATTCCTATTGGCTCCGACAAGGAATCCCTGTTAGATCCCGATGGGGAATCCCTATTGGATCCCGATGAAAAATTCACCGGGTCGGGTGGAAATTGATGTTACGGGCTACAAACTTAAGCGAATGTGTAATAGATATCATGTTTATAAAAATATGATTTCATACTTACATTTAATTTTCTTTTAAAACCTCATTTAAGCCGCTCTAACAAAACTCCACACCCACAGCGATAAACCGCAGACGCAATCGTAACCCGATTGCCGTCACGTCCAAAACAAATTTTTATGCGCACAAGTATTAAAAATTCAAAAAGTGTGCATATTAAAATTTATAACAAGCTTTTTTATTCGTATAAAAAATACTAGCCCATAACAAACTATAAATATACAATATGGGTAAGCACTAAAGTAAAGAAGTTACTAAAGAATATAATTATATATTGTATTATTCGATATCCTAACAAATTCCTAGAAACACGTTGGTGCATCTTGAAACTCCTAAGCAAATCTGTGCACGGGACCATCAAAGAATAATTTTTTACAGAGCGTCGCGAAATCCTATTTTATATAATTTCTAGTAAAAAATTCTCAAACCACGTTAATCTGGAAACAGCCCAGGATCCATTTGGATTCCAATGTGGTCTCCCTACCTGGGGTGTCCATATCAAATCCCCATAAGGATCTGGTAGAACCTGGGGAATCCCCAACAAATCTATTTGGATTCCAGTGTGGACTCCTTACTTGGGGCGTCCCTATCAAATCCCCATAGGGATCTGGTAGGATCTGGGGAGTCCCCAAAAAATGTCTGCATGGGAAGTGGGGGTAACGCCTTAATGATATTTGTTTGATAAGCATAGTATTAATTCTAAACTTCGAGGCCCCTTTTTTTCCGTGTGTTAATAAATGCGACAAAAAGAATTGTGTGTTAATAAATGCGACAAAAAGAATTGTGTGCACTTGAGTATAAGCTCGTCAGAATGACATTAATCACAGGAGCAAGATTGTAACTATTATTTAAAAAAAAGTAAAACAGAAAGAGGTCAAAAATTGAGTGTTGAATTTTAAAAGTGTAGGGAAGATTAGAGACCGTAAAAGGAATGAGAGAGAGGGAGAGAGAGAAAGCGAGAGAAAGAACTTTCGATGCACTTTACACAATAAATTTGTCATTAAGTTTGTCAATTAGTCCTTTTTACCACAATAAGTGAAAAAAAAAGCATGACAAAAAACTCAAATGCTAAATTAAAAAAATGCAGGGAAATTTGGCAATCGTAAAAGAAATAAAAGAGAGAGAGTGAGGAATGGGGTGAGAGAGAACGAGAGCGAGAGGCTTCGAGATAGCAAATTTTCGATGCACTTTCCCAATTAATTGCACAGTGCCAACATCCAAAAAAAATCCAGATTTTTTTGTTTCTTTTTTTCTGGATTAAAAAAAAATTGTTTTGTAAAAATACCCCAGAAACACTCTAGCGAATAAATCGTCGTGAAAAAAAATTAAATTTACGCACCCCCGCCCACGCATTTTAAGTGTGTCCCATATCGAATGAAAATTTGATTCCTCTGGAAAGAATGCGCGAGGCGATGTTCCGTAGAGCTTCCCCCCGACTAGGGAACCCTAAAGAATGCGCGCCCATAAAAAATGCTGGCCATATACTTGTCCCCGGGACGACGTAACAAAGTTATTCCCTCCGGTGTTAGTGGTGGTTCGCATCCTCGTAAATTTCTTTGACAAGCTGGCTCCTGAGTGTCCTTTCGAAGGCTCCTCAACGAGTGGGACGGAGGCTAAGGCTAATGGAGGTCAACGATTAAGGGGGATCGGCGCTCCTGAATTGGTTTGGAATCGCGCAGGGACCGAGGGTGATAACACCTCGGACGAAATTACAAGAGTATTCGTAAATAATGAAGTTGAATTAATTTATGTATAGGGTGACAGTCGTGAGGTCAGTAGGCGTTTCTTGAGCGCCTTGCGCGAAGATTTTGCGACCGAGAAAAAACAAGATTTTCAGTGACTTTTTAAGTCCTCTTCGGAAAAAAATATATCGTATTTTTGTGACCAGCAGTATTTGCTCTAAAAAATGGAGCATTCTGGAAAAAAATCGAAAGTCTATTTTGAGTGCAGCAGAATGAAGATAATTAAATTCCGGACACGAAACGCTCCTGAAGAAACTTTTTTGTGTATCTCGTTATCGTGAAAAAAAATTATCGAAAAATCAAAATGATCACCGAGAAGAAAATTATCAACAATTGATCACAATGATCATCGTGAAAAATATTGTCCGAATAACATCTATTTTTTTCTAGAATTAAATTATTATCTAGAATATATTTATACTGATTATCTAGAATATATTTACATTTATTATCTAGAATATATTTATATTTATTATCTAGAATATATTTATATTTTCTAGAATTTAATTCCATGCGAAAATCATTTTTTAAAGCTGTGTTTCGTATAAAAAATGCAATCATCTCAATTCAGCTGAATTCGAAACGAAATTTTGATATTATCTCAGAGTCGTCAATTTTTTTATGGCAAATACTACTCATCACTCATTAAGGCTATGTGCCACATGCCTCCGACCGCATCGAAATTTTGAAATGGGAATTCTCCCGAACGGATCAACCAATTGGAATGAAATTTGTTGTGTGCATGCAGGGCGCTTGCTCCGAGAGCATGATTCGCGAAATTTTCCAAAATTTCGAAAAAAAATTGCAGTTTGTAGTTACTATGCGAAAAACTGTGAATTATTAACCATTGCATCGCATTTTCGTTAATTTGGCGCGAATCATGCTCTCGGCAGTGAAAAAGCACACATTTCGAGCTTTGTTTCACCTGTTTTCATGAACAAATGGCGAAGAAAAAGCATTTTGAAATTTTTACATAAATGTAGCAAATATGTACCAACAAAGCTCAAAATATCAGGTACCGGAGCGAGCGTTCAGTTCATCCGTTTTCTCACTAGCGGCGCGCAGCTCGCTTCGTCTTTTTTTACCGACCGCGCTCGCCTCCTTTCGGAACAATTTATTTTTTGACAGGTCGAAAGCCGGAGCCATAACCTCCGGCCATAAACTCGAACATTCGTTCGATATATATTTTATACGACGTGTGTGATAGAATGTAAATAGTGTGTGATCGAGTGAAGTTTGTTTTCGTCGTGTTTTGTTGATTTTTGACGTGACAACGTCTTATAATTCGATGGAGCCGGCTGCACGCACGAAAAAGCATGACTCATCGCCGTTACCTCGCTCTGAGGCGTTCCATTTAAGGCTTGAAGTGTAAGCGAGAGCGCGGAACGAGCGACAAAGAGGTACAATCGGCCTCCGCGTTCGGCAGCGTTCGGCAGCGTTCGACATTTGTCTCTCTCCTACTTGAGTGATGGCCTCTGTACACTGCGAGCGACGAGCGACGAACGATCAGCGATATCCAATGGCAACGTCACTCTCATAGAGCATTTCCGTCATACTCGAGCTCTCATTGGATATCGCTCATCGCTTGTCGCCCATCGCGCGCAGTGTGCAGAAGCCATGAGCGATGCGTCCGCGTGGACAGCTGCTATACAATAATACATGTACATGTTTTCGTCAAGTATGAAGTGCAGTGAAAAGTGAATGTGGTGTGAATTGTTTATAGCAACGATAATTGCGGCGATAAAGGTAATGATTCTTTCGATATTAAATATATGTTCAGTGATATATTGTCGAATATTCGTGCTTTCATCATTAAAATAAATAGCATCGGTCCGCTAGTGCAGCGATTGTAGGTTATGCTATAATTGACAAAACTATAACAATAAGTTAACACAACTATTTCACGATGAGTAAAAATCAATTGCTTTACTATTCGATCGAAATAATTATCGAGCGTAGCTATGATTTCAAAAAATTAAAACATAAATGTTAAATCTTCCACATATCATAACAACGTGTCTGAAATGACAGGTTGGACCAGCTAGCCGTCAAAGGGAACAATTTTCTCCTATATCAAACACATTACGGCGGGCTTTTTAAAAGCTAGAGTTACAAAAATTTTAATGATTTTTCCAAATTTTTAATTTTAAATTTAAGATTTATGAACAATAATTTAATCACAGTTTATTCTTATAATAAATTATTCAAAATTATTACTTTTTTACAACAAATTACAATTAAATTTGCAAAAATAATTAAGTAACTAATTGAACAACAACTTTTATTCAGTTTACTCGCTGAAAGAAATAATGTCAATACAAAATTTATTATTATACAATAATAAAATCAAAAATTAAATTTTAACAGTCGAGTAGAAATTTGAACAATAAATTTTATTCAAGTATTTTGTAAATTTAAAATGATTTTCTGAACGAAGAATTTTATGAAAAAATAAAAGTTGTAAAACAATTGCTCAAAGCACATTCATACTTGTAAAAAATATGTACATTGTAAAAAAAAATAAATAAAAATTGACATAATTGTATTTATGCGTACAAATAAATGTAACTTGATCAATTCAATTGTGATTTCCATTTACCTCCTTCTCTATATCCATACAAAATATCTATCAAACAAACAAAATTAAAATTTTCTTTTGAAAAATGAAACCATTCCATCAGTATTTTCTTATGACGTTGTCACGTTCAACTATCGTCAGTAAACCGACATTACAGACAACCGATTTTTTTACTACTTTTAGATGTTGCGTGATATTTTTTTAAGGGAGACTTTGTCCTTCAAATTTAGCGGGAGATGTTAGCGGCTCAACATGAGCAGCTAGAAGAAGAGGAGGGATGCCTCTATGAACCAGGCATTGCCGATTAGCGGTAATTATAAACACATTTGTGTAAACACATTTGTGTAAACACATTACAAAACTTTAAACGTGTTTTTCTCGAAAACACGTTTTTAAAAATAGCTGACATTCTCCTGATCGCTGTAATTAACATATCGATCTAAAATTTAGAGAGCATACTCAGAAAATATGTCTTCACGGAATGACGGATTGTTTTTTCCATAGATACATTTTTGCATTTATTATTTATCTTTTTATGCGAAAAAAGGCGAAAATTCGATTTTTTTTAAATTGCCGCCATTTTCCGAAATTTGTACTAAACGAAAAACCCATCCGTCATTCCATGACCAAAGGGTCACAGATTGATAATATGCTTTGAATTTGTGTTTTAGATCAACAAAGAGGGGGCCGTGATGTCAGCCATTTACCTCCCGCGATTTGAGGACCCGTTTTCGCGGAGCTGTAACGGCCGCCATTTTGTTTTTTTTTCAAAAAAATTTTTTTTTAACGTTCTGTATATCATGAATAAAAGCAAAAAAAACCGCACTCAAAAAGCTTTACTCGTTTCCTTTAAAAAAAATAACATGTAAACACCTGAAATATGGCACTCCAAGAACAAAGTCTCCCTTAAATTCATCTTCAAGCATGGCGGGGTTATGGCGCGGTCTTCTCAACTGCATTTTCAAAACTGGCGTGGCGTATAGCTAAAAAACTAATCGACCGATTCTGATGAAACATGGGCATAAATCTTCCTAACCTCATTGTCTAAAACATGGCCCTTAATGTTTTTGAAAATTAAAGAAAAGTAATTTTTGTTTGCAAAATGTAGCTATTCTTTCGGAAAATTCATTCTTTTTGTTTCAAAGCGGACCATTTCATCGATTTTCAACATTTCTCACTTGTCTTGGTTCATATTCTGCGTACGAGTATTAATGGAAGAAAAATCTTCGTGGCCTTTTTTTCAGATTATACGCGCTGACGCTACGTGTCACGCCGTCTGACAATGTCCTTCGCAACGCGTTTGGAAGAACGTGCCACACCACCGATATTTTTAAAGATTAATAATTTTTTTAAATATCATGTAACAGCTAAAAGTGGTAAGGAAACATATCCTGTCTCAAAAATAAAAAAATAAAATTTTTCTGTAATATAAAGAGATTTTTGGAGATTCACAATAGTTTTTAAGATATCGAATTTTAAAGTTTTTTTGGGTGTACTTCTGTTTAGCCGATACCTCCGATTGAGCTGAAATTTGGTATATTTATGTATTTTGACGCGCTGATTACGAATATGATAGTGAAAATACCCGCAAATTCTGTTTTCAAGGTCAAACTGAAAAAACATTGCTTTTCGAGGGTTTTTCGCGTTTATTTAGGAAAATATTGTTTTTTTACGAAAAATGTTTACAACAAAAGTTGTAGCCCGCTAAAAGATTGATATTTTTTTTCTATATATTTTTTTCCTAAGATCAATATTTCTTGAGAAAAATAGTATAACGTCCTGAAAATTGTACATTCTGCTTACAGCACCCGACATGTTTCGCGCCGACCCTACTATTCCGCTTACACCACCCGATATCTAACCGGACTAAACACCCACCCCACTATTTCCACGCGTTCTACTATTCTGCCCCCACATCCCAAGATGCTAAACACCCACCCCACTATTTCAACGCGTCCTACTATTCTGCGCACACATCCCAAGATGCTAAACACCCACCCCACTATTTCCACGCGTCCTACTATTCTGCCCACACATCCCAAGATGCTAAACACCCACCCCACTATTTCTACGCGTCCTACTATTCTGCCCACATATCCCAAGATGCTAAACACCTACCGCACTATTTTCACGCGTCCTACTATTCTGCCCACACATCCCAAGATGCTAAACACCCACCCCACTATTTCAACGCGCCCTACTAATCTGCCCACACATCCCAAGATGCTAAACACCCACCCCACTATTTCCACGTGTCCAGTAGGACACGTGGAAATGTGGGCAGAATAGTAATTCTGCCCACATATCCCAAGATGCTAAACACCCACCCCACTATTTCCACGCGTCCTACTATTCTGCCAAACGTCCCAGCGCCAAAACGTTCCGGCAAAACGGTAGTGCTAAAACATAACGCACCCTTACTATTTCACCCACCCTACTATTTTGCTCACACCACCCCACATGCTTCGCGCCCACCCTGCTATTCAGCCTATACCACCCGATATGCTTCGCGTCCATCCTACTATTACTCGCAGATTACTATTTCGTTGACATCACCAGACATGCCCTGTGCTTTACGATAGATCAAACCTTTAGATACTTATATTCAGATTACTTCAAAACTTTAGATTGGTGCCGCATACTTTCTCACGAACAAAAACGCCATCATTTTGTCATCATTTTGTGTCACTTACAAAACTTTATTATTTCGCTCATTAATTGCACCCGTTTGCATTCTTATACGATGGATCGCGTATACAATATTTTTAATTTGAGCGCCACATTACGAAATCGTGAAACCACTCTTCAGTGGCTTCGCGATATCGGATTGATACCGCGAGAACGATATTGTAGAACGCATAAAAAAAAAAATGATTCTCTATGAATCCCACTTAGAATGCGGAGAGTTTGTTTGCCAAAAAAAAGGGAAATACAAGCATTCGGCAACCGTGGCTGAAGAAACCTGGTTCGAAAGATGCCACCTTTCCCCTGCTAGTGTCATGCTTGCGACATATTCATTTGCAGTGGGATTAACATTCCAACAAACCATTCGCGAATGTAGTATAGTTGAGGGCCAGCAGCTGTCGCCAGAATCGGTTGCTGACCGCTTTTCTTTTTGCCGGGAGGTTTGTATGGTCGCTCTTGTCCAAGATTTTGAGGCCGATGGTATGATTGGAGGTGTCGGCGAAATAATTGAGATCGACGAATGTAAGATCGGTCGTCGACAATATGAAAGAGGCCGCGTTGTCGAAGGCTCATGGGTTTTGGGTATGGTCCATAGGGGACATCCGGAGAATTACCGGCTAGAAATATGCCCAAACAACAAAAGGGACGCTGCAACTTTGCTCTCCCTTATTCAAAAACACGTCATGGTTGGGACGGAAATTCATACCGACTGTTGGAAAGGGTACGACAGTTTGGAGACTCACGGCTACTTACACAAAACCGTGAATCATTCTTTAGAATTCGTCGATGAACGTACCGGGGCCCATACCCAAAATATTGAATCTTCGTGGCGTTGGATGCGTCATTTTCTCGCACGAGGGGGCGTTCGTACCGACAATCTTGCAGACCATCTTTGGGAATTCCTATGGCGCCGACGCGTAAAGAAACGGAACGTCGATCCTTTCATACAAATAATAGAGGATGTGAGGATCTGTTATCCCGGCAGAAACTGATCGTTATGTGTGGGTGTGTATGTGTGTGAGTTTGGGTTTGTATGGGTTTGTTTGGGTTTGATTGAGTTTGATTGGGTACGTGTCCTCGAAATATATAGAAAAATACAAAAAAAATTCAAAATCGAAAAAAAAACAAAATCCAAAAAAAATTTAAAACCAAAAAAATGCACTTTCAAGACAAAACTCCAACCTTCTCGTGGTAAGTGTGTGAGTAGATTTCAAAGTCGAAACTAACGGAGTTTTGCAAAATGTCCAAGTTTCAGGACGGTATACTATTTTTCTCAAGAAATATTGATTTTAGGAAAAAATATATGGAACAAAAAATATCAATCTTTTGGTGGGCTACAAATTTTGTTGCAAACATTTTCCGTAAAAAACAATATTTTCCTAAATAAACCCGAAAAACCTTCGAAAAGCCATGTTTTTTCAGTTTGACCTTGAAAACAGAATTTGCGGGTATTTTGACTGTTATATTCGTGATCAGCGAGTCAAAATACATAAGTGTACCAAATTTTAGCTCAATCGGAGGTATCGGCTAAACGGAAGTTTATCCAAATCTTGTATACTTATGTATTTTGACTCGCTAAACACGAATATGATAATTAAAATTAGCGGAAATTTGATTTTCAAGATGAAAATGGAAAAAACGTTTTTTTTTAGTTTTTTTTATTTTATTTTAACAAATGTTGATCGTAGAGGAAAATATCTTCTACGAAAGTTGTAGCCCATCAAAAGACTGATAATTTATGTTCTATGCAAATTTCTCTTATATCATTATTTTCCAAGAAAATGGGATAATACTCCAATAAGTATATTTTGCTAAACTCCATTTGTTTCTGTATTATCTACTTACGCGCTGCATATGGACCCAAATAAGCCCAAATAAAATAAACACAAACAGCAATCAAAACAAACCCAAACAAACTAGGGTATGTTGAATTGTGGGGTGTGTAGTTCACTGGGGTGGGCGCAGGGCACCTCGGATGGGTGTATGGAATCGCGGGGTGCGTAGAACACGGGTGGGCGAATGGCACCTCGGATGGGTATGTGGAATCGCGGGGTGCGTAGAACACTGGGGCAGGTTTGTTGGGCACCTTCGATAACATCGAAACTAATAGAGTTTAGCAAAATATACTTATTAGAGTATTATCCCATTGTCTTGGAAAATAATGATTTAAGACAAAATTTGTATAGAACATAAATTATCAGTCTTTTGATTGGCTACAACTTTCATAGAAGACATTTTTCTCTACAATCAACATTTGTTAAAATAAAATTTGAAAACTACAATAAACCGTTTTTTTTCAGTTTTTATCTTGAAAATCATATTTGCGCCCATTCTAATTATCATATTCATGTTCAACGTGTCAAAATACATAGGTATACAAAATTTCAAAGAAAAAAGCGGTATGGGCCTTCCGGAACTATACCCCAAGATTTCAAGGAAAAAAGCGGTATGGGCTTTTGGGAACTTTATCCAGAAAAAGAAAATGGGAGGCTTCGGGAGTTAAAAAAGGGTTTTATTTTAAGGGTTGAATACCGCTATTTAGTATTAGCACTGATAGAAGATTACATTGATAATAAATGTAAAATATTGACGGATGAATTGAAAAAATGTCGAATCGGAAAACTCATGGCACTCCTCTTTCTCTTCCTGATGATTTTCTCTTTCGATACAATCTTCATCCGCAGAATTTTCTTCGCAGAAATATTCCACTTGGTTTCGAGGACGAAGTGACGCCCTAATCGCTTCGGTGGTTCTCACATTCATTTTTGCTTTTATTTACTCAACACCTTCACGAAAATGTATATTTTGACGAGAAAAACAGAATTATAGAGAAAAAAAATTGTTTTCGTCAAGTCGGATTTTACATACGTTTCCAGAACACATGGGTCGTTTGCGTCCTTGATAGATTTTTACGACTTGCCAGCTGGAGCTAAGTTAACCGATTCCGACGGGTCTGTGGCAGTGAAATATTCCTACCCCAAAGTTTTATTTACAGAACAATACGTACGCCCTACGTAAACGGACCTGCACGGGATTCCCCATTGTTCAAATGCCAAGAAGGCGAACGCCCCATGTGTTCGGTTCGAGGGTCAAACGAATAAAGCGAAAACAGGTTTTTTTGTAAAAAAAAAAATTATTTCAGAATCTCTAGCGATGGCGATAAAGATGTTGAGTAATCATGACTTTGAAATCCATTTTTATTTAATTTCATGTATGACCGATTGTTTCATATACAATATAACAGCCCTAAACTGCTTTTTATTACATGTCCAATCGATAAAAAGCACACGATAATTTTGAGCAAGTTTCGAGGTGAAATACTCCTCTGTGCGTCGCCCCCTTTCCGCGTGATGTCGATTCAAAGTTGAAAAGTCGTCTGTTAAAACTCATCTCACTGTATAAAGAGTCGCAGCGTATGCGTCGTCCGTGACAGTGGTGCTTATCGTGTTTTTTTTCCATGGCAGTTGTGCTAATATGGTGTTTATTACTTGGCGTTAAGACGTTGCCGCATCTCTTGATACAGCTTTACGTTTTATCGTACATGGAGCCAGCCTTGACACGCGTAAGTGTTCATTTGATCATTTGAAATTTGGCACGATACTAACAGTGGCTGGGCTCAAAAGATAATGAATTTCACACGATTCTATGTGGGGCCAAATTCCACACTAGCGGAATAGTTGTCAAAAACATGTGTTGCGCGTTACAACGTGTTTGTTGACTTTCAAATATAATACGTTAATGTACATGATTCTGCGTTTGAGACCAATTATCGATATCTTCATTTACATAACTTCATTTACATAACGTCTGTTGCGCGAGCTGAGAAAACTTTCCTACAGGAAAACAACTCGAGCCATTCTAGGTTTAAAAAGAGCTGAGCATTCAAATGATACCGTCATTCGATATTCGGATGGAAATAGGAATTTGTATAGTCCTCACTTGATCCTTTCAATAAAGAAATATGACGGGGTGGCAAACGATCATCGCGGTATCAATATTTTGCGTATGTGTTACACATGCTGCCGAAATTAATGGTAACAGTGAAGTTCTTCTATGGTTTAAATTAACCCTGGGTGAGGCTAATAATTATCTTTTCTTCGGGGCAAACCCAATTATCGCAACATCGTCAAAAAGTAGTTTGTGACATAGTTTTGAAATGGGCCACAGGTACAGAATCAGTGCGGGAACCCGTTGACAAACCGAAGTCCATAGACAACATATGCTTCACCCCAGAATGCATCCATGCGGGTACGTAAAAAAAACAAATTACCAGTCGAACATATCGAATCTGTTTACGATATAATCGTACAGAGTGGCAGGTGTAAAACGCTTAGAGGATCATCACATTGTAACGGGTCGAAAAATAGCTGATTTTCTCGATGTTTCAAATACACTAATCATTCTGATTTTTTAATGTAAAATCAAAGCACTCATGAAGAGCAGAAAATAAATGTCTAAATTTTTATCAAAAAAAAAAATTTTAAGGTTAAAAATGTCTTCGAAAAAAATGGAGTCCTTACGGTGTACATGGTTGTAGCCGTAAATATTATCCCAAAGAAAATGTGCAAAAGGATCAATCAGTATGAAAGCCGCTATCTTGCTATGGAGGTTTTTCAAAAATAAAAATTGGCAAAATGGCGGTGTTTTGAAAAAAAGTATCGAATTTAGCCTATTTTTTCAACAGTTTTTCGTTAAAATAAATATGAAGATGAATTTAAAAAAAAGCTTCCATAGGAAGATGAAGAATATCGTGAAGAATGTTGTGTCAAAATTTGTGATGGATAGCTTGAAAACTCTTCCTTTGAGAGTGTACACCGTTTTGAAGAACAACATTTTGCGAAAAACGCGTCAGTCCGCGCCGGATCTCACGTAGCTGGTTAAATCCCTTTTTCTGAGAAAGACTGTAGCAACCGGGATAATTCGAATGTCGACCCAAAAATTGAACGGCATGTTTATAACCGTCTACACTGAAAAAAAAAATTCGTTCATCCATCCAAAATTCAGTTGGTTTAACAAAATGTATCTTTAAATACGTTCAACTTGATTTTTGATTGGCATAACAAAACAGTGTAGTTGGTGGTGAAATAGTATAGTGGTGTGAACTGAAGCTTATTTAGCATGTCTGAGCAACTGTTAAAACAACAAAATTTCGAGACAACAAAATGCATTTTGCATATTCAACGATTCTTTTTTCTCAGTGTATGCTATCGGATAATGCGAAAAATCGATTTTTTGTAAATTTTACACTGAGAAGATCCCTGAAGATAATACTATCGCCAGGCTTCAATTAATATAATTTAAAAAAAAATGACTTTACTGAATACATTAATAATCGTCTTTGTAAAATTTCAGGGTTGGTTATCATCCTAATTACAGAGAAAAAAATATTCAAATTGCGTGTTTTTGTGAAGGAATTCCGAGACGACATACAAAAACCAAATTTCTGGTCGTTACAAAAGTGTATATAATAGTGGAAATCCGTCAGATTCCCAAAAATAATCAGATTCATATACTTAACACTTGCAGTAATCCAATGCTCTCAGAAAAAATTACGCTCATTGACCTAATTTTTATGTAATATCAAGTTTAATTTGAATTTCCGGTATTGGATTTATTACCACTTGCTACGATAAAGCGACTTGACAGCAAGGCAAATTTCCACACATATTTCATTTTTAACCGACATATTTCGCCGACACAAATTTTCCACGCTTTTTACCAGTCGTGGCCCGAATAAAATGCTTAATATTTCCCGCTCCTGACATTGTTTTGTAAGATCGACGTTGAAAAGCACGGAGGTTAAATTCGCTTGGTTGAGAAAAAAGAGACGGAGATAGAACCAATGTGGCCAAATATCAAACCTAGAAATACTGGGCGAATCGTTGGAATAACAATTTTTTTCATTTTTCTAATTAAATGTGAACATTCATTAAACAGTTTACCTTTGGAAATTTTTAGTTATTACAAATAATTTTTTTTGCATATGTTAAGAATATAATCTGTACAAGTCTCAAGTATGATCAGTAGTATGACTAGTGTAAAGCGATAGGATTATCTTAACTGAGTTAAAAAAAAGACGAATGTTTCAGCATCTTGGATCCTGACGAACAATAAATCGAGCATAGATCCATGTGACGACTTTTACGAATTTGCGTGCGGTAATGTGAACTTGGCCAATATCCCCCACGATCGATATTCCAGAAACGAGCTTGATTTAGCTGAAGACAAGTTGCTCTTGCGTTTAAGAAGTTTGATCGAAGCCATTGATAAGGCAAAAGTGCCGAAGCACTTCGGGCTCATCAGGACTCTGTACGATAATTGTATGAGCACAGGTGAGTGTTATTTCTTGAACGACGATAAGAGAAATGCCTATTGTACTCATTGTCAGAGACCACATTATCCACAAAAACGAGCACACATTGAACCCATTTCAAAAACCTACGAATCAAATACAAATGAACATTTGAAATTCAGTTCAAGGAGACATCGACTCGAACATGTCGCCTGACTACAACCGGTTCGAAGTAACTAATGAGTGGCCAGTACTTGTCGGCAATAAATGGCATAGTGCACATTTTGACAATAAATCCGGTCGTCCTTTGGAATTATTAAAAATGGTTTTAAATGTGGATCCGGAGAACTCAACCTACCTCGTCCCATGGGTACGTAGAATTATTTTTAAAAATTCCGCCGATGATTTCGAAAATGAATATAAGCAATTCAGCGGAGCATTTTATGCTGCAGTTAGCCATAGCAGACCGTGGGCTTAATTCGGAAATTCTAAGGAAGGGCTTTAGCAACGACATAGTTCAAGCTTATTACTCACTGATGGTAGATATAGCTGTTTTGTACGGTGCTACAAGGACGCAAGCAGAGAGCGAGCTCAAAGAAGCCTTGCTGCTTGGAATTGAATTTGCAAAAGTAAGAACGTTGTTCGGCATCGAGTTTGCAAATAGTTGCGGCGTTATTATATAACACATGTGAACAATTTTGATTGCTATTTCACAGTGTACACAACCCATGGCGAAACGTTCGATACTGACGGAGCGATTGAACCGGACGACGGTACGAGAATTTGTTAAGAAGTACCCGAAGTTGGATACCAGACTCTTGATATTTATTTTGGAGCCGGTCCACCTACTTTCCGATAATAACGTTATCGTGGTTGAAGGCGACTTTGACAAATTTGAAAATGTTTCATCCAACGCCTCACCAAGAGTATTGGCTAATTGGGTAAAATGGCTGGAATTGTACTCCCTGCTGCCAACATTAGGACCTCTATTACGCGAAAGGCACGAACGCTTCGAGCACTTTGTACAAGGAGAAGTGGAAAAATCACCCAGGTGGAAGGAGTGCGTCAGGAAAGTTCGTTCGAACTTGGGTTTAAGCTTAAGTGCTTTGTATCAGAGAAAGTACATGGGCCAAAACATTGTCAGCGATATAGCAGGAATGGTTACGAACATGAAGCGGCAATTGCATCAACTTGTGACACAGGTATGATCCGTTGTCTTGAGCATGAAGAAAAGTCCACCAGATTTGCGTCGGCACTCAACGATTCTACCCACGTTTTATTCACGTGATATGCGACACTTTTAGGCTGACTGGCTAGACACTGAGGCAAAACGAAAGATTCACCAGAAAGTGGACAACATGATCAGCCAGGTTTCTTTTCGCGATGAATACGTAGATGACAAAAAACTCGAAGGCTTCTATGAAAAGGTCGAATTGGTCGAAGGAGATCTTGAGAGCAGCATATACAATATCAGCATGAGCACGTTTAGCGCTAATTTTCACCGCTGGCTTAGGGCCCCCGGTAGGAACGATTGGATTAAGTATGGAAATATATTGGACAACTATGCCATGTATACGCCATTTGCCAATCGTATACGTAAGTATCTACTTTCATACGTGTAACCCCAAGTGAGCAAATCACTGCAGAAGTAACCATTTTTTTTAAAATTCGTCCTCAACAGAGATCAATGCTGCGCTAACTTTGACGAATTTATATCACGTCGAACGACCGAAATATATGAATTATGGCACACTCGGGTTCTCGATAGCTCATGAAATGGGCCATTCATTAGACACCAATGGCATACATATTGACATACAGAGCAACCTACGCAAATGGTTGTCACCAGAAACTGAACAAAAATATGATGACCGCATAGAATGCCTAGTTAACCAATATGGAAACTACACAATCGAGGAGCTTGGCATTAAGGTGAGTACTACTTTATTAGGGTCGATTCTTCGCACCCTTTCAAGCTTAATTACCAACCATAAAACTTACCCGACAAAATTTGTCTCACGTTGGAAAACATCAGGCCGGATTTGCCGGTTAAGCTAAAATCGTTGCGTAACACGAGAGTCGTGCATCATATAGAAGCCTCATTTTCTGCGGCAACACAATCTATAGTCTACTGGCTGAATAATCGTAATATGGTAGACACAACTGTATTGTGACTGCTCGCCGATTGAGCTATAGTCTTACTAGCCAACAGTAGTAAACGCGCTCTCTGTGCGCTGCTTCAGCGATCCAATTTCTTACAGTAAGTGGCCTAGATGGCCTCGGCTAAAACCTACTTGCATGAGTGGCCGCTGCGTCTCGCGTCTGATCTCGACTGGTCAGCCAAAACAGCTTCACCGATTTTTTGGTGGTGACAACCGAAAATCGGCAAGGAATAGTTGCCTTTATCGGCACAAGTTTTTGCCTAGTTTCCCCGGGGAGCAGTACGTTTCGGCGCCGCCGTTTTGTCATGAGACATTTGGGCGCCGGGACGTTATGGCGCGGGGATGTTTTGGCGTAGGGACGTTTTGGGGCGAGGACGTTTAGTCGCAAGGACGTTTTAGCGCGGGGACGTTTAGTCGCAAGAACGTTTTGGCGCGAGGACGTTTGTCGCAGGGACGTTTTGGCGCGAGGACGTTTAGTCGTAAGGACGTTTTGGCGCGAGGACGTTTAGTCGCAAGGACGTTTTGGCGCGGAGATGTTTTGGCGCGGGGACGTTTTGATGTCACGATGTTCCGGCATCAGCGCAAGTTCGTTTAGCACCACGAATCGTGGGTCGATGATAAACCATATGTCATAGGCCTAAGTCTTGAGCTGTTTGAGGAACACATTTGTAAAAAGAATGAATACTCCTTGCAATCAATACAAAATAGATAAAAATATCAGCCAAATTAAAAAATACATTTTTTTTGTTTGTTGTTTTTTTTTGTTCGGGCTTGTTGGGGTTTGTTGTTTTTTTGTTGGTTTTGTTGTTTTAATTTTTGGGTTTTTTTTTGTTTGGGCTTGTTGGGGTTTGCTTGGGTTTCTTTCGGTACGTATTCCCTGCATAAGTACAAATCGTGTGTGTGTGTGTGTGTGTGCGTATGCATTCTGTGTTGTTGTGGTTTATTTCACTTTATTCGGATTTGCCTGTGCGCCAGTACATTCCTGCAAAAGCGTCCCCACACCAAAAGGTCCTCGCACTGAAGCGTCGTCGGGCCCAAACGTCCTTGCGCTAGAACAAAAGTGCCAAAACGTGCCCACGTCAACACGTTCCGGCGCCAAAACATCTCGTGCCAAAATGGCCGCGCCAAGACATAACGTACCCAGTTTCCCTGTGTCCTCCTGAAAATCCGATACCGCGGGGCTTCAGAAACCAATGGCTGTGGGCAACACTCTGGGGGTTGGGAACCGAGACTGGGGCACTGACAAATGTGGGGTAAAATTGAAAGGGCCGGTTTCACAAAATCTCGCCGGACCATACGAAGGACCACTTGAAGAAAAAAAAACTGTTCGACTATCTTTCATTGTGGGTGATTAATTGAAATACCTTGTAATTTGCGCAGCTGGACGGCGAACGAGTTGCAGTCGAGAACACAGCTGATAATATCGGCCTCAAATTGGCGTATCACGCGTACCTTCATTGGGCTGGCCAAAACAGAGAGGAACAGGCATTGCCCGGACTATCTTATACACCGAAACAAATGTTTTGGATCAGCGTTGCTAACGCGTTGTGTACGAAAGCGGAAAAGCCGATGTTAAGGAATTGGGCTACGCAGGAAAGACACACCCCTGCTAAGCAACGCGTTAACGGTGCTTTCGCGAATAGGCAAGAATTCGCGGATGACTTCAAATGCAAGCCCGGAACTAAAATGAATCCTGTGCAAAAGTGTTCCATATTGTAATGAAAATTCGAATAAACGTTTGAATCAACAGACAATCTTTGTTCATTGATTCCTCTGTGATACATCGCACTTTTCGTCGCGTCAAAAGCCTCCTTAATCCCACAGGCACCACACCTATCTTGAGCTTTATTTAGCATAGTCCCTCCTGGCGAATTGCAGCGTTACAATAAGTCTTTTCTAGTAGCGATCTCTACAACCAAATGACTCACGCCATTTGCTGATTCTGTTAATATGTTACTATATTTTGCAACGAAAATGCTTATTCATTGAATTCCCGATTTAGGCCACGGAAAGTACTCGCGTGTTATTCAGGATGCCCGTGAGATATGTACAATCTAAATTTGCCGAAACATCAGATGCCGAAACATCATCGACGTAACCGTTCGTTGATTTGAGCATCAAAAATCGTTTTTTCGTTCACGGGGAGTCGTAGTTGGTATAGAAAAACGAGCGTGTTGAAGTACAATTTTCGTTTCGATGTTTGTTTGTACTTCTTTTTCGGGGATTACATTCCTTAAGGCGATGTGCCACATGCCTCCGACCGCTTCGAAATTTTGACAAAAGAATTCTCCCAAACGGAACAACCGATTGGAATGAAATTTGTTGTGTGCATGCAGGATACTTGCTCCGAGGGGATGACGCCCTCCGTTATCCAAAATCTCCAAAAAAAAATCACAGTTTGTGGTTACCCTGCAAAAAATGGTGAATTATTAACCATTGCATCGCATTTTCGGTAATTTTCTGAGCGTCATCCTCTGGACCGTGAAAAGGCACACATTTTAAGCTTTGTTTCACCTGTTTTCATGAACAAATGGCGGAGAAAAAGCATTTTGAAATTTTTACATAAATGTAGCAAACATGTACCAACAAAGCTCAAAATATCAGTTACCGGAGCGAGCGCTCAGTTCATCCGTATTCTCACTGGCGGTGCGCAGCTCGCTTCGTTCTGTTTGTACCGACCGCGCTCGCCTCCTTTCGGAACAATTTATTTTTTGACAGGTCGAAAGCCGGACCCATAACCTCGCACATTTGTTCGAAGTATATTTCATCATACGATGTGTGTGATAGAGTGTAATATAGAATGTAAATAGTGTGTATTCAAGTGAAGTTTATTTTCGTCGCGTTTTGGTGAGTTTTTTTGCTGTGAGGAACGCATCAGGACGCCGGCACACCACCGACGACAAAAACCGACAAAGAAATAATCGACGAGAAAACCGCCGTGGCCGATTACATGAAGAAGATCGAGAAACACAGTGACAGCGAGAAGTCGAAGGAGAAAACACCGGAAGTCAAGGTATGTACGTGCTATAACCTCAATTTACGTGCGTTGTAATTTGCCACGATCTTCCCTCGCATTGCTTTCTCGCTCGCCGATGTCTCAAACAGCCAACGGCTCCGGTGCAAAAAATTCAAGCTTATTGGCTCTTCGCAGAAATCCCTCGATATTTATTCGTGAAAAAATCGCAGATAGCATATTTTCCGATGATCCGTAGCCATTTCCATTACCCCTCGAAATCCTCGATTTCCTGATCATTGTGCGACCAAAATGATGCATAAAAGTTCAACACCCTTTGCCTATGAATGCAAAATTGTCACGTCTCAAACACGGTTGATTTGTGGACTTGTGGCTATTCCTCGATACCTTCACCCTGATGACCGAGAGGTCATCTCACCAATAGATGACTATTGGTATGGCGTATAAAAATAAAAGACCCTCGGTATACCTGTATGGTAGTACACCGCTACACGCAAATGTACGTGTTACTAGTATGGTACTGGTATACTGTGCAATAGTAAAATATACTGGTTCCGTATCCTCACCATACTAATACTCGTACCGATAGCGTACACATATACATGCTAGGTACGGTACATGCGCTAGCATGTAGAAACCAGAACTAATGTAATGTCGGATTTACAATCTAGATGGACCATCGGATTTATCAAGGGCAGCAAGAACGCACTGCCGAGGATGAGAAACCGTGTCACTCGTCGCGGCCACGGTATAGAGTCCCAGTGTCCGTGAGGATATCACCGCTGTCTCCAATCTCTCCGAGAGCATCTCACCATGGATCGCACCACCAATCTGTACAAGGCCTTTCGCTTACGTATGTACGTTCTAGAACAAAGGGCGAGGACCATTGCATCTCAATGGTTACGGCTACCATCATCTCATACTCAGAGTCGACGGGTCCAAACCTCCAGCCCAACAGCATTGAATGGTCAACGGTTGAACGCGTTAAGGTAGAACAAGCGTGCGCTTTTGATTTTTATAGATTTTGCTTAAATTTTAACCAGACATCAGTGAAATGTTAGATCAGTCGACTATTTAGATTCGGAAATGATTGAATTAAAAATTGCAACAATTAACACTGTACGGTCTGCATTGAAAGGCCATAGCCGGGTAAGAAGGGAAAAATTGCCCCCGCATTTTTTCCAGCGAAATTTGGAGTATATTCTGAGGTATAAAAAAAAACAAATTTTCTGAAAATTTCTTGCCCGTCAACGCAATGGTTTTAGAAAAAAGAATTTTTTTTTAATATAAAAAAAAATATTTTTTTCCGGAAACGGTACAGTGGATCGATTTGATTTTTGTTTGGTACTTGTTCCGATCAAACAGGTTACGAAATAAAATTATAGAACATCTTGCGAAAGATTAAGATTTGAAAAAAAATAATGTTCCTTGTTTTATTATTTTTTACTATAATCCACTTGCGGTACAATAGCGAAACAATTTTCATATAATCTTTGGGCACCTTATTAGATTATATAATTTTTTCAAAATGATCGGTTTGGTACGCTACAGTGAAAAAAAAGAAACATCCTTTATTGATATATTTTAGTTATATAGATATGTAACTAAAATATACCAATAAAGTCTGTTACTTGTTTTTTCACTCTGGCGTACCAAACCGATCATTTTGAAAAAAATATATAATTTAATAAGGTACCCAAAGAATATATGAAAAAAAAAATCGTTATTGTATCCCAAGTGGATTATAATAAAAAAAATAAAACAAGGAACATTATTTTTTTTAAACCTTAATCTTTCGCAAGATATTCTATAATTTTATTTCGTAACACGTTTGATTGTAACAAGGACCAAAAAAATCGAATCGATCCACTGAAGCGTTTCCGGAATTTTTTTATTAAAAAAAAAATTCATTTTTCCAAAACCATTGCGTTGACGGGGATGCAATTATCAGAAAAGGCCATAGCCGGGTAAGTAGGGAAAAATTGCCCCCGCATTTTCTCCAGCGAAATTAGGAGTATATTCTGAGGTATAAAAAAAAAAAAAAAAATTTCTGAAAATTTCATCCCCGTCAACGCAATGTTTTCGAAATTTTTTTTTAATAAAGAATAACAAAAATTCCGGAAACGCTTCAGCGGATCGATTCGATTTTTTTTTGGTACTTGTTACGATCAAACGCGTTACGAAATAAAATTATAGAACATCTTGCGAAAGATTAAAATTAAAAAAAAATAACGTTCCTTGTTTTATTTTTTTTTTACTATAATCCACTTGGGGTACATAGCGAAATTTTTTTCATATAATCTTTGGGCACCTTATTAGATTATATAATTTTTTCAAAATGATCAGTTTGGTACCCCACAGTGAAAAAAAAAAGAAACAGACTTTATTGATATATTTTAGTTATATATCTATATAACTAAAATATATCAGTAAAGTGTGTTTCGTTTTTTTTTCACTGTGGCGTACCAAGCCGATCATTTAGTCACATATCAGACTTTATTGATATATTTTAGTTACATATCTATATAACTAAAATATATCAATAAAGTGTGTTTCTTTTTTTTTCACTGTGGCGTACCAAACCGATCATTTTGAAAAAATTATATAATCTAATAAGGTGCCCAAAGATTATATGAAAAAAATTTCGCTATTGTACCCCAAGTGGATTATAGTAAAAAATAATAAAACAAGGAACATTATTTTTTTCAAACCTTAATCTTTCGCAAGATGTTCTATAATTTTATTTCTCAACACGTTTGATCGGAACAAGTACCAAAAAAAAAATCAATTCGATCCACTATACCGTTTCCGGAATTTTTTTTTGATATTTAAAAAAAATTCATTTTTCTAAAACCATTGCGTTGACGGGCATAAAATCTACAGAATTTTTTTTTATACCTCAGAAAATACTCCAAATTTCGCTGCAAAAAATGCGGGGCCAATTTTTCCTTAATTAACCGGCTATGGCCTTTAGACAGAGTAATTTTCCGTGAAAAATATTTGTGCTCTATAAAAAGACACAAGGTAATAACATAAACAATATAAAATATTAATGTTTAGAACGCAAATCTTTTTCTTCACGTTAAAAGTGCTTAACTTGAGGAACACAATAATTAACTTTTTTATCGAAATATTGAACAATACTGTTCTGCAGTGTTGCATAATGTCTTCTTATTATAGAGGATAAATATTTTTAACCGAGAGTTATTCTGTCGTTACTGAACGTCTTTAGCAAAACTGAATAGTAAAGACAATTCAAACTTTTTCACGCGTTGCCTAACTAGTTTACTATCTAATCATATTTTTTTTTCAAAATTCATAAACACAATAGAATGGTACACCGAATTAAGTGACCTGACTTTCGGCCAATGCAGACCCTGCAGGGTTAAAAGTTGCTATTCAAAAATCCATTATCTCCCAATCTAAATGGTCAACTGTTCTGAAATTTAACTCAAACTTGCATAATAATATGAACAATGTGTGGTTAAAATTTGAACAAAATCGATAGAAATCAAGAGCGCACGCTCGTTTTACCATAAGGGTACCACTGTAATCCACCAAACCTGAGTGATATTTCGCGATTTTTTTTTTTTTTGCAGAAGGACAAATAAGAGAATATTAATATTCAAGGATGTTATTAGTCATATCTTTAAGTGAACAAAATGAAATTTATATTAAAAAATTATGCCAAAAGGTGACGCTGGAGCCATTCTGGCGAGGCATGTTGAATTTGAGACGCTCTGCGGCACGCAGTATAGCTGACGCAAATTTGATTTTAGAATAAAATTTAAAAAATTCTATTAAATTACACGAGTATAGCTAGAGAAATACGTAGAGAATTGTGACAATGTTATTTTTTGTGTAATTGGCAAGCATTAAACCAAAAACTTAATTTTCGAGAGAAAAAAAGGACTTTGGTAATAACTAATGTTATAACTAACTCATAGAAAATCCCGTACTTATTTCTCTTTGGAATGTTATTTTAAACATGTACCCAAAATTGGGAGTGAAAATGATGAAAATTGTTGAAGTTATGCTGCATGCCGTTTTGAAAAATTGTGTTTTGAGAAAACAGTCGATGTCTCGCACACGAGCCAGCCACTGCCACCGCAGACCCATACTGGCCTGCGGACCTTGTTTTACAGGTACCAAACTTTTTTCCCCTTATGGGAAAAAAGATGGGACTTAAAAGATGGTGCAAAGCATCTTTTAAGTCAAGTAAAATAAAAACAATTTTTTTAAATTCCACAGTGTGACCCCTTAGATCGGAGTACACGGTGACGATTGTTGGTCGCGTTTCTTTGAACGAGGCGCGACCAACAATCTTGAAAAGTGGTTGGAGGATTATTGTAAGCAAAGATTGCTGAAATATAAATAAGGACTTCACAAATTTTAATTTTTATAGCGTTCCAACGTTGCAAACTTCAACCTCATACCCTCTCCGTGGAACGCAGTAGAACTATCGTAAATTTAATCGTGGAACTGAGAGTAAAATATTTTCGTTTATTACGTTCGTTTTAGCAGTCAAATGAGGGGAAACTTAAAAATAATTAAAGAAAAGAGACGAGTTAAAAAAAAGGTCGTGCTTTGAACCATACTTTTTATATACGACTCCAAACATTACAAGAACAACATTTCTTCATTTTTTAGCGTTTTTTTAAGCGCTGTGTCTATGTGAAAAATTGTCGCATCGAGATGAAAAAAGCCTTTTGAAGCTTCAAGATGATAGTTTCGAGATCTTTTGGCTATCGCGCAATCATAAGAAATACCGGCAGAAAAAAATTCCAAATTTGTTTTTATTTTTCAGGGCTCATCGGACTAAGGAATTTTGTTTCAGTTAATTTAATAAACTCTACGTCAATTTTTCTGCTGAGATATCCGACTTCGAATGAAAAAAGATCCTTTTGTCTTTGATTATCGATATCTAAGCAACCAATTATCGCAACGGGAATTAGAGGGCAGCTTTGAAAAGTCGAATAAATTTTCTGCCAGCCCCTCCCGTTGATTTTTGTGATTTTTTTCTTCACCCTTAACCGTTATTTGGTGAAGGACAAAAAATTACTTTTTCTGAATTTTCAATAAATCTACCACTATGTTACAAATATTGATGCAAAGACTAATGCTGCCGCGTGTTTTTTCAGCTCGATTTACTCTCAATTCCCCTGTTAGTCTGCAAATTGATTCATCGAACCGTTTTCTATCCAAAGTTAATCGAAGTTTGACAAAACAATTAAAGGAACAAGTGTATTATTCCTAAACATCTTGTAATCATCTTAAAAATAAAAATCCTAATTTTCTTCGACTTTTTTCGCAACTTGGCACTAGTTGCTTGTTAAATATAAGAAAAAAAATCGAGATTAACATTTTTTTAATTTGTAAAATATTTCAGGAAACAATACTGACTCATTTTTTTCACGATTCGGCGTTTGCGCACTTTAATTTTACTCATCTTTAATTGCATCAATTAAAGTTGATACTCTCAAGCTGTATTTAATAGTCGATCTGAGAGCATTTATGCAATTAATTCTCAATATTTTCTACGAAGGTTATTAGGGTTATGGAAAACAATCTCTTTTTCAAAACTAGGCATGATCAAAAATTGAAAAAAAATTAGAGTTCACAAAAACATTAGATTCATTTTTTTTACCAAAACGTAGAAAAAAATTACCAAAAAAAGATTAGTTTTTGGAAAAAACTGTTCATTGGTTTTTCCTTCCAAACAAGAGATCATTTTTGAAAAAAGTGTTTTTTGTATTCCTGATAACCTTCGCAGAAAATATAAACAGTTAATGGCATACAAGTTCTCAGATCGACTAGTGAATACTGCTTGGGGGGATCAACTTTTAATCAATGCAATTAAAGGTGAGTGAAATTATGGTGCCCAAAAGCCGAAGCGTGGCAACAACGAGTCACCATTGTTTCCTGAAAAATGTTACAAATTTAAACAGATTACAATTTTTTTTTAATTTCTCAATTTTTTCTGAAATTTAACAAGCAACTACTACAAAGTTATAAAAATAGTTGAAGAAAATGGGTGTTTTCATTTTGATCATGATTACACGATGTTTAGGAACACTTGTTCCTTTAATTCTTTTGTAAAACTTGGATCGATCGGTTCGGAAAAACGGGTCGATGGATCAATTTGAAAATTTACACGCCTATTGGGGGTACATTAAGCTGAAAAATAAACGCGGCGACATTAGTCTTTCTACCAATATTTGTAATGGAGTAGTAAATTTACTGATAAACCATAAAATGTCATTTTTTGTCCTATTTTTCAAACTACGGTTAATGGTGAAAACATGATTTTTTTCTCAAAAATCAACGAAAGGGTCTTGTACGAAACTGATTCAAGTTTTTAAAGCTGCCCAATAATTTCCTGTGCGATCATTGGTTGCTGTGATATGATTGATCAAACACGAAAGGAATATGTTTTATTATAAGTCGGATATGTCAGCAAAAAATTGACATAGAGAGACCACAAAAAAACCAAATTGGAACTGAATAAACAAGCTAACGGACCTATGCATTGATTTAACTGTGAAAAATCCCTTGAAAAAATAAAATTGGAAAAATTATTTTCTCGCTATCTCTTCCAATTGCGCGATAACCATACCTCACAAAATTATTTTGCCAAAAGATCTCAAACAAGAAACTTGAAACTTAATAATGTTTTTCTTTTTCATCTTGATACGACTATTTTTAACATTGATACAGCTTTTCAAAAACACCTCAAAAATGAAGAAATTTTCTGTTTCTTTAATTTTCTGGGGTTGGGTATAAGAAGTGATATATTTTTTACAGTTTTCAGTCAATCGAAAGAAAGCGCTCGTCTTTGACTGTTAAAGCAATCTAAGAAACAGTTGTAATTTCAAGTCGATTGGTCGAACATTGTTTTAGTTTTGCTCCGTCTCGATATCGAAAACATGGTTTTGAAAAAAACATGTTTGAAGTCAACGGTTTCAAAGACGCTACAGCTGAACAAGTTTTTTCCCCGTAATCTAATGCCACCTATTGGTTGAAAATAAAACTATTTTTAGTCAGTGATTTTGTCCCCACAATAGGCTTACAAGTGAGAACTGCGCCTACCGGCATGAGACATGGCCAAAGACGGTTTTTAGCGGCGGAGACTTCCTTAAAAAATAGCTCGAACACCACTTTATAATGGTTTTTTTTCAGCTAGAAAGGAATATGCATCATATTTTTTAAGGTCCCAAGGATTTCTTAAAAGTGTTTCAAACAAAACGATTTTTGTAAAATTTTACACCGATGACCTCTAAACAATTCGCGATAGTAAAATTTTACCGCTTTTCTGTGGAGCGAGACTTCTCCGATCGTCATTGCGAGAAAATTCAATCCTTGGAGAAACCTGCCGAAGATGAATTCCGGCAGAGAGAAAAATGCTAAACGTATTTTTTTCAGCATAATTAGTAATAATTTAGTAATAACAAAATTTTACCACTCTTTCGCAGAGTGAGACCCGGTCGATCTCGTTCGCTCGCGAATTTGGTCGGCCGCGGACAACCTGCCGAAGTGAGCCATGGCAGAGAAAAAAATGCCGATCGCAATTGTTTAAACAAAGAGCATTGTAACATTTTTTAAGTTTCCAAGGATTTTTTAAAAGTGCTTCCAACAAAACGATTTTTCGAAAATTTTACACCGATGACCTCTAAGCAATTCGCGATAGTAAAATTTTACCGCTCTTCGGTAGAGCGAGACTTCTGCGATCGTCATTGCTAGAAAATTCGATCCTTGGAGAAACCTGCCGAAGATGAATTCCGGCAGAGAGAAAAAATGCTAAACGTATTTTTGTTGCAGTAACAATAAAATTTTACCACTCTTTCGCAGAGTGAGACCCGGTTGATTTTGTTCGCTCGCGAATTTGGTCGGCCGCAGACAACCTGCTGAAGATAAGCCATGGTAGAAAAAAAATGCCGATCGCAATTGTTTAAACGAAGAACATTGTCAAATTTTACAACTCTTTTGTAGAGTGATTCTCGAGCGATCTCGGCCGTGACTCGAGATTTTAGCAGAGATCGAATTCGTCGATGATGAGCGACATCGAGATGCCAAATAGGCATCGAGCTTATTTGTTTAAATTAATTAAAAAAGAGTGGAGAAATGCTAGCACCCTTCCACCATACGAGTCTCTAGCAAACCCTGTTTGCTACAAAGTTCAACCATAAAGAAATTTCCACCGATGACCGCCGTCGACAAAAAAATCGATTCGAGGGCATTTGTTTAAACAATGCGCGATCGCAAAATTTCACCGCTCTTTCGCAGAGCGAGGCTAGCGATCTTGATTGTTCGAGAAGCTGACCAGCAAAAATGCTGCCAAATATGAAACCTGGCAGAGATAAAATGCTGAACGCATTTGTTTAAATAATGAGCATTGCCAAATTTTATCACTCTTTTGTAGAGTGTGTTTTGAGCAATTTCGGTCGCTCGAAATTTTGGCAGGGATCGAAATCGTTAACGATGAATTAAAAAAGTATGGGGACATGCCTGAGTCTTTTGGTTGTGGCCGTCGTCGAAAAAAAATCGATTTAATGGCTGCATATACAATGTAAAATGCAACAAAGTTGCACCGCTCTCCTGTCGAGCGAGCGCATGTTTCCAATACAAGCGTAGCGTGGTCGCTACGCATAGTTGTGTGAATTGTGTGACACGTACATAGATGTAAGGTGCTTGTGTACGTACGACCGAACGGCGTGCGACAACGGATTCGTTCTTTCTGCAACGCGGGCGGCGTACCAAACACACACACACACACACGCGCGCTCAGCGATCGTCGTCTATTTGGGCTTCGGCTCTTCGTCCCAGTCGCGGTCTTACATACAGGTCTGACAACGGCGGTAGTGGGGGTAGGCACCTTTAGATGTTTTGCTTTTTATTCCGATTTCTGCCGCTTGGTGCGTGACGGCAAGGGAAAGTAGTGGTGCGACGAAGAGAGAAATAGCTCTTGTGTCCTTTTCCCTCCTGACCGCAACGCATGCGCCGTTGGCTGCGTGACGTAAACACCTTTGGCCCATTCGCCGGTAAGAGGTAGGGGGAAACTACTTCCCCTCGCTAGTAGCGACGCGTAGCGGCGCCTAGTGAATCGAAAATTAAAACATATAAGAGTGCCTACCCCCACCACGAAAATTTAGCTTCGTTGCAAGACCTGTATGTAAGACCGTGGTCCCAGTGCGAAGCATCGAAACCGAATTCGCGATCGCTGCGCTGTCCGTCGGTAGCGACTCGTAGCTAAAAACTACGAGATCTGCGCTACCGACGTAACGAGAGGCCGCGTCGAAATTTTCTGACGTGTGGCACATGGCCTTAATAGAAGGGCTCATTAATAAATCTTGACATGGGGGTCGGTTTGAAATTCCGAACTTTAAATTTGCGCGACGGTTTAAAATTCCAACTTTTAATGTTCCGAAATTACAAGGTTCGTCAAGATGCCAGCAAATGTTTTCACAGTTGGCTTCAAATGATGCAGAACGTGTAACATTGACTAGACAAATTTCAAAATTGACATAAAATCACTTTTTAAGGAAATCCTTGTAGAATTTTCAAAAAATCGATTTTTTTTACATATTTCGAAAGTATGATACCCAAAGAATATACTGACCAAAGGAAAACTCGAAATATTGAATATTTTCGGAGTGATCGCATATAGTCGGTACGTCACTACAATTAATAGTTTTCACATATTGAAACTTTAAACGCGATTATCTCGAAACTACTTTTTCAAAAACTGCTCGTGTTGTAGGTCAAAAAGTTATCGATCGATTTGGATGAAATTTTGGGAGGTTACTCTCACAAGGAACATCCCTTAGGTGTCCGCCTCCGATTTTGTTGAAACTCATATAGGTGATAGAGCATCTAAAACTTTGAGACACGTATTTTTTTTATCGGCGGAAAAACAGATTTAAGGGGGGAAACCGCCCCTCAAAGAAAGGCGTGTTGAGGGGTGATTTTGCAGTTTCACCCAGAAGCAATCCACCGATATGAATGAAACAAAAACGAAAATTCTTCTAATGAAAAGCGATGAAAAATCCACTATGAAAATGTTTAAAAAAAATTAAATTAGGGGGAAAACCACCCCTCAATTTACCTTTTTTTCACCCCACACTTAAGAGGGTTGTATGCAAATCAATAAAACAGGTATCATTTTGAAGGGGAATTAAAATTAAAGTTGAAGGGTTTTTGCGTTTTGGCGGCATAGCAAATTGAAGGGGGTAAACCACCCCTAACATAAATGTATTTATCATGGTCGTTTTTTCTGTGTTTAAAGTATATCCGCTGATTTTTAATATTTCTATAAGCTACAATTTAATGTTTTATCATATTTCAAAATTATTACATTCGTTTTAAGGGGTAACTCCCCTCTGACGAGAAACATCATTGAAGTATCCGCTTTCGATTTCGTTGAAACTCACATATGTGGTAAAGCATTGCAAACTATTAAACATGTTTTTTTTTGTATCGGCAGAAAAACGGTGTTAGGGGATAAAATCACCTCTCAATGTTTCTCCCACAAGCCGTCCATCGATCTGAATGAAACAAAATCGAAAATTCCTCTAATATTAAGCGATGAAAAATCCACTACAAGAGTGTTGATTAGAAATATAATTAAGGAATAAACTACCCCTGTATTTGCCGTTTTTCACCCCACGCTTAAGAGGGTTGTATGAAAATTAATAAAACAGGTATCATTTTGAAGGGGAATCAAGATTCAAGTTGACGCGTTTTTGCGTTTCAGCGGGACAGCAAATTTAAGGGGGTAAACTACCCTTAACATAAATTTGTTCATCACCGTCGTGTTTTCTGTGTTTAACATGTATCCGAGGATCCAAAATATTCTCCCGCGTTTTTAAATTATTACGTTTTTAAATTTTTACATTTTAAGGGTAAAATACCCCCTCTAATTGCTTTTCGTTTGAAGTTTCGCGAAAGGTTTTACGAATTTCGTGTTCCCCTTCATACCTATTTTATTAATTTTCATAGAACCCTCTCAAGCGTGGGGTGAACAACGGCAAATGGAGGGGTGGTTTACCCCTTAATTATATTTCTAATCAACACTCTTGTAGTGGATTTTTCATCGCTTAATATTAGAGGAATTTTCGATTTTGTTTCATTCAGATCGGTGGACTCCTTGTGGGAGAAACTTTGAGGGATGGTTTCCTCCCCTAACATCGTTTTTTCTGCCGAAACAAAAAAAAACATGTTTAATAGTTTGCAATGCTTTACCACATATGTGAGTTTCAACGAAATCAAAAGCGGATACTTCAATGATGTTTCTCGTCAGAGGGGTAGTTACCCCTTAAGATGAATGTAATAATTTTGAAATATGATAAAACATTAAATTGTAGCTTATAGAAATATTTAAAATCAGCGGATATACTTAAAAAAAAGAAAAAACGACCATGATTAATAAATTTATGTTAGGGGTGGTTTACCCCTCTAAATTTGCTATGCCACCAAACGCAAAAACCCGTCAACTTTAATTTTAATTCCCCTTCAAAATGATACCTGTTTTATTAATTTGCATGCAACCCTCTTAAGTGTGGGGTGAAAAAAGGCAAATTGAGGGGTGGTTTACCCCCTAATTAAATTTTTTCTTAACATTTTCATAGTGGATTTTTCATCGCTTTTCATTAGAAGAATTTTCGTTTTTGTTTCATTCATATCGGTGGACTGCTTCTTGATGAAACTGCAAAATCACCCCTCGACACGCCTTTCTTGAGGGGCGGTTTCCCCCCTTAAATCCGTTTTTTCGCCGATAAAAAAAATACGTGTCTCAAAGTTTTTGATGCTCTATCAAATATATGAGTTTCAACAAAATCGGAGGCGGACACCTGAGGGATGTTCCTTGTCAGTAATATTATCGGAAGGATATACCTAAAGTTTGAAAGGTGGCGTGTAAATAAATAATTTTTTGGGGTCAAATATGTCGAAAAAATGGTCGAAAATTCGAATTTTGGAGTAAAAAGGCTTCCAAATTTTTAATTTTGCACTTTTTCATCATTTTTTAGGTATATCCTTTCCCTTAATATGTCAGTGAACGAATGACACTTATTCAATCTTTTTCAGATCAACAGAAAAACAGTGACAACTGCAGCACTTTTCGATGTCGCGGAAAACCGGCGTCCGAAGACCCTTAATAACGCCGCCATTTTGTTGGTCATCCCAAAAAAAAATTTTTTTCACCTTGACAGTTGTAACAAACTCATGTCCAAATTTGAAAATGATCAGATTATTTTATCCCCTCTAAAAAAAATTCCCGAAAAATACGTATTTTTCACGCTCCTGAAGGGATTTCTCGCCTTAATGAAAAAAAAAATCTCGAAATAATTCGTCGATTTATTGAAAACTTTCAAACTTCCATAGCCGAATTATTTTGACGATTTTCAGATTTTCGGAGTTTTGAACTTTAGGGGTAGTATTCTTTCGGAGTTTTGAGCGTTCTGATAATTCAAATTTCGGAATTTCAACCCGGACCCATCTTGAATTTCGGAATATTAAAATTCGGAATTTCAACCCGGCCGCTAATATAAAAAAAATGCAATTCAAATGATAATCGGAAAGTTGAAAGCATCGAACATTTTACAGCCGAATTTCCATCAATCACCGATATTCGTATCAATGCAGAGTATCAATGAAAAATCGTTGACACGAATGAAAATAGATTTTTTATTGAAGAAAATGGACTTTTCGAAGATCCTGTATGCCTCGTCTACACCACGAGACTTCAAGCTCAACATTTTTTATTTCGTTCTCTTTAAACTGACCCAGTGGAAGGAACGCGTGTAGAAAAACTATGGAAGGCCGTAAAAAAACACCGATCGTTTTTTTTCACGACCGCAATTTTTTTTTCTCCGAGTTTCTTTCTTTTTTTTCTCAGCCCAAAGGCGCGGAAAAGGGATCCCCGAGAAATTGTTGATTTTTCGTGAAACAGCTCTCCCGAGGTCGATTGTTTTTTACGGCCGTGTTTATCCCTTTTTTTTACAAGCCGACAACAGGAGGGACGCGTAGCGCCAACGCGAGAACTCAGCGAAATTGTTGAATTTTTCTCTCTCTCGATACTTTATTCGCCCTGTGTATATTCTTTTCGTAATACATTCGAGAGATGAATCCTTCATCCCTAAACCTCTGACAAAATATGTACAAACGTGAATTTATACAGGCACGGGTGGAAAAAAATTTGAGTTTTATTTTTTTTCCTTTTTCTCACCATCCAATAATCTACTTTAAAGAAGAAAAAAAATTGTCACGAAAGCTGCGAGCGGTCAAAAAATATTTGGAGGTCGCTCAAGCCTCCCAAAAATTCGGGGCCGGGTTGAAATTTCGAACTTCGAATGGTCAGAACGCTCAAAACTCCGAAAGAATTTCACCCGAAAGACCAAAGCTCCGAAAATCTGAACGGGACCGTCATGAAGATCATGCCAGCGAAAGTCTACACAGTTGACTGTGAATGATGTAGAACGTATAACATTGTCTAAACAAACATCAAAATTGACGCAAAATCATTTCTTAATAAATACAAAAATCTTTAAATAATTCGTCAATTTATTGAAAATTTATCTCGCGCGATCTTTCTTTTTTTATTAGCATTAAGGGCGGGGTAAAGTATTTAAATTTTTTTTTCATTTTTTTTTTCATTTTTTAAATGAATGCATAATATATCAAGAATATTGTGTTAAAATTTCAAGTCGATCGGAGTAAAATTGACGAATTTATGAGTATTTGAGCGTCTATTGCTCCATGCCGTTCTCTTCTCTTCTGCGTTTTTCAAACCGTTTTTCTGAGACTTGTCATATTTGAAGTCCGTGTGCACGATAACTCAAAATCTACTGGACCAATCGCTTTGAAATTTTGCACAGTACTTCTTCACATAATTCACCAGGTATTGTCGAGAGCTTTTTTGTTTTTTTAAATAATTACTAATTTTTCAACAACAAATTAGCCGATTTTTTTTCGCGAAAATCGGGTTTTTGGCTCCCAAGTGCTACGAAAAATCGAAAAATCGAAAAAAAAAAATCCTCCCGTCATTACCTCGAGAAACATCTCCTTTAACAAATGCATTTTGATTTTTTTGTTTCAGATGATTCTGTTGCGAGTTATGGTACACACCGCAAACCAACTTTTTTTCGAGGCGCCTCCGGGGTTTAATTTTCACTCGCTCAATTTTGAATATTTTGCAATGCAAATTTAGGAGAATGTTGTTCAAATGTTACTTTATTATATGTAAATTTTTCAATAAACGAACACTATTCGTTACGCCAAAAAAAAAGCTTAAAAACATGCCTTTTTTTCGCCGAATTAACTTTACCCCGCCGGTAATGTGTAATAATTATGAAAAATAATACTCGTCATTTTAAATCGATTTTATTGCGGAGCTTCATAAGATAGGGTCATTTTAAGGAGTAAGGCCACTGTAACGGCCCAAAAAAAAAGGTTTTTTCACTAATTTTTTGCTCCCGAAATTGAAGGTATTTGAAAAAAAACTTTTAATGGTGTTATCGGGCATACATTAAACTTTATTATAAAATTTTTTTACAGTAAAAAAAAACAAAATGGCGGTTCCACAGCTATCTTCCCGGAACATGTTTTGCTTCCAGGGCTCCGCGGCACGCAGCACCACTGGTGCACTTTTGAATCTAGAACAAAAAAAAAACCATTAATCTAGAGGGCTATAGCTAGAGAATGTCGATCGGATTTTAAAAAGTATCAATTTTTGTGGATTTGGCGTGCGTTTGAAAAAAAAAATTGATTTTTGACGAAAAAAACGGCAAGTTTTTTGTTAATAAAAAATCAATAAATAAAGTTCTTGAAAACTCCGATCGACATTCTCAAGATAATGTAAATGTTCACATCTGGTTAAAATTTCAAGTAAAAAAAATGAAAATTGTTCGAGTTATGCTGCGTGCCATTTTGAAAAACCATGTTTCGAGAAAAACGCGTTTAAAGTTTTGCGAATAGTTTTTTATTGGAAAAAATTAAAAAAAGAAGTTGAAAGGATTTAAACTATTTTTAAACTAGAGGGTTTAAACTATTTTTTAAGCCAATAAAAAAAAATCGATTTTTCAAAAAATTTACAGTGGCCTTACCCCTTAAATCGACTTTATTGTGTAGTTTCATAGGCTAGGGTTTTAATTTCAATTTGCAACAGAGATTTTGTAAAAAAGTGGAAAATTGACCGACTTGAGGGCATTTTGGTAAATTTTCTGTTTTCTTTGGCCTTTTTTTTTTGAAATTATGTTTTATGACACTCTGTAAGTGGTATCTGGACATCTAGGATTCCGATTCACTTCAAGTTCGGACAGAGCTTAGTTTATAACATTTTCCATCGTATGATCGGATGATTTTTTTCGTATTTTTATCGATGTGTTAATAACAAATGATTAAAATTGTTTTTTGGTCGAAAATCGAACTTTTTTTCTCCACAGATTGCCATTTCTGAGATTCGCAAAATTTTAGAAAAGTATCCGGTCGTACGAAAGTTTAATTATCACACTAAAAGTATATTTTCTTATTTTTCATTCCAGATGGCTTTTGCAAGGAACATCACTTGAGTGTCCGCTTTTGATTTTGTTGAAAGTCATGTATGTGATAAAGCATTGAAAACTATTAGACACGAGTTTTTTTTATCGGCGGAAAACCGTTTCAAGGGGGGGTACCCCTTAAAGAAAGGTGTATTAAAGGGTGATTTTGCAGTTTTACCCACAAGCATTCCACCGATGTAAATGGAACAAGAACCAAAATATTTCTACTGTAAACCGACGAAAAATCCACTATAGAAGTATTGAAAAAAATGAAATTTTGAAACTTTAAAAATGTCCATAGCCGAATTTTTTTAACGCTGTTAAGATTTTCGGAGTTTTCGTCTTTCGTGTAAAATTCTTTCAGAGTTTTAAGTGTTCTGACAATTCAAAGTTCGGAATTTCGACCCGGCCCCATCTTGAATTTCGGAACATTAAAATTCGGAATTTTTAACTGTCGGAGCATTCAAAGTTCACAATTTCACCCCTGCCCCAAAAATTCAAATTTTCCTTAAAAAATCGATTTTTTTTCGTTCACTTCTCACCCATCATTTTTACGCTTCATAATGTTCAAATTAAGCTCGCAAAAGCTCTAGCGGCTCAATGAATATTTAGTGGTCGCTCGAAATTTTGTTTACTCTTCGCACTCATAAATTTGACGCTTTGTAAAATTTTCAAAACAATAAATAGGTTTTCTTTAGAAACAGATTTTTCAAATTTACCTCACACTACTCACCCAAGAATTATAATTTTTGTTCTCGTAAATAATTCTTTAAAGCTCTTGACCGTAAACAAAATTATAGGGCCCCTGTTTTATCGGGTTAGAAGTGTGAGGTAAATTAAAAAAGTCCGTTTCTAAATAAAAAAAAGGATCAACTGTTTTAAAAATTGTGTTTAAAAATTGTGTTTAATAAATTTTAAAAATCTGTTTTAAAAACTGTGTTTAAAAATTTTACAAAGTGTTAAATTTACGAGTGAGAAGAGAAAAAAAATCGCGCCAATTGGAAATTTCGAAGCTCTTGAGCGACCACTAAATGAAGAAGAGAAGTGAACGAAAAAAATCGATTGTTTAATGAAAATTTGAATTTTTGGGAGAGTTGAGCGACTTCTAAATATTTTTTTACCGCTCGCAGCTTCCACAATTTTTTTTTTAGATAATTGCATGGTGAGAAAAAGGGAAAAAAATAGAGCTCACATTTATGCCACCCCGAGGCATACACATGTATGGCCGAGTGTGTGTGCACAGGGCGAGCCACTGGAAATCAGATACTCGAAAAAAGCTCGCTTTTCAATGTTTTTTTTTTCTAATGGGAGTATTGGGTTGACGTGGTCGGAAATTTACACACAATCAATACATAATCTTGCCATGTTTGAGTTTTTTTTAATTGAAAAATATTCATAAAAAATGGAGGCATTATTATTTAAGCGAAGTGCCGCCGTTGCTGCATGTCGCATCGGTGCAGGTTCAATTTTCGGCATTTTCTTCTGATGATAGTATTGGCATTACGAGGTCGAGAACGTACACATAATTAATACATAGTCTTGCCGATTTTGAGGTTTTTTTCCATTGAAATTTTTTTATAAACTATCAAGTTATTATTGTTCAAACAAATGGTCAAAAAGCCAGTTCAAATGGAAAGTAAAAAGTTTACTGGTACTATAATAGTACATGTTTTATACAAATAACAAATATACTTTATTATAATTTTGAAAATTACCAAAAGGGCAAGAATAGTTCGAGTTTCGAGCAAAAAACAACTTCATTCATTTGTTATTAACAATGGATGAACACATAGAAAAATCGTAGGTCCCTACTAAAAAATATTATAAACGGGTATATTATAAACTAACAAAAACAATTATAAATATAATAATATTTATAAAATAAATATTTTATAAAATATTATAAAATATTTATTATATAAATATTATAAATATTATCTGTCCGAATTTGAAATCCATGGGACTTCTAGATTTTAAGGGCGGGGTGAAGTACTTAAATTTTTTTTCATTTTTAAAAAAAAATTTAAATGAATGCATAATATATCAAGCATATTGTGTTAAAATTTCAAGTCGATCGGAGTAAAATTGACGAAGTTATGAGTATTTGAGCGTCTATTGCTCCATGCCGTTCTCTTCTCTTCTGCGTTTTTCAAACCGTTTTTCTGAGACTTGTCATATTTGAAGTCCGTGTGCACGATAACTCAAAATCTACTGGACCAATCGCTTTGAAATTTTGCACAGCACTTCTTCACATAATTCACCAGGTATTGTCGAGAGCTTTTTTGTTTTTTTTTATAATTACTAATTTTTCAACAACAAATTAGCCGATTTTTTAAGCGGAAATCGGGTTTTTGGCTCCCAAGTGCTACGAAAAATCGAAAAAAACCTCCCGTCATTACCTCGAGAAACATCTCCTTTAACAAATGCATTTTGATTTTTTTGTTTCAAATGATTCTGTTGCGAGTTAGGGTGCACACCGCAAACCAACTTTTTTTCGAGGCGCCTCCGGGATTTAATTTTTACTCGCTCAATTTTGAATATTTTGCAATGCAAATTTAGGAGAATGTTGTTCAAATGTTACTTTATTATATGTAAATTTTTCAATAAACGAACACTATTCGTTACGCCAAAAAAAATCTTAAAAACATGCCTTTTTTTCGCCGAATTAACTTTACCCCGCCGTTAAGATACGACGAATACTGTTCCACAAAACACAGTTACGAAAAAAGGCATAAGGGTAAATCGTTCCTTTGCAAAAATCGTTTCAGCCCGGACAATTTTTCGAATTTTTACAAAATCTTTCCTGTAAACAAAGTTACGTAAATTAAAAAAAAAATCGTATCTTCTCAATGTTCATATCCGAGGCCACGTGGTTATTTTCTCACTTTCCGAAACTCGACAAATTTTTGTGCTCGAATTCCATCGTGGAAAATATCGGTGATACGTTTATTTGTGAAAATGGTTATTTTCTACTTCCCATTGTGTCTAGCCATGGAAAAAAATCCCGAGACGCGACACCATTACTGCTATTGGGCTAGTATGAGGCCTCATTTCACACAACTTTTCGAGCAAGCGGAACTTCTGTTGAATTTACATTTTGGTTGCTACGAACGATATCGTACAATAATACGTGCATGTATAGGTGCATAAGGTATGCGAAGTGCGCACGAGAAAATTCAGTCGGCGTTACTGGCTCGCGGCCTTAACACGTTTCCTTTTTTCGATATATATATATACATATACATATATACATACATACATATATATATATATATATATATATATATATATATATATATATACATATACATACACACACACACACATATATATATACATGTATGTATGTATGTATATGTTTGTATATATATAAATATAGTTTATATACCTATAATGCGCCTACATATGCAGGTGCCTCATATGATCGTTCCTGAAAACTCCAAACTCCAATTCACCTATGCCCCGATTCAGTATAATACAGTGAGCAGATTACAGTAGAACTTTCCTCAAGTTACGAGCATCGTGCTTGCGGACTCCCTCTCCTGTGCCGCTGCTCGTTCTCCCCCCTCCGCGAATATTGATCCTTGTCGAATGGCGAAAATAGTCGAGGGAAAGATGACGAATAATTATTATTCCGGAGAGGTGATTTAAAGAAAAATTGTCACATATTTCGTAAGTGGAAATGAGATTTAACAGGTGGTGAATTTAGGTTAGGTATGAATGCGACTGAATAGAGGACTCTATCAGTGGTGCAAATATTTTCGCGCGATCTTTTTTTTTTTATTAGCGTTAATGTGTAATAATTATGGAAAATAATACCCGTAATTTTAAATCGATTTTATTGTGGAGTTTCATAAGCTAGGGTCATTTTAAATCGATTTTATTGTGGAGTTTCATAGGCCAGGGTCTTAATTTTAATTTGCAAATGAGATTTTGTAAAAAAAGTGGAAAATTGACCGACTTGAGGGCATTTTGGTAAATTTTCCGTTTTCTTTTGCCTTTTTTTTCGAAATTATGTTTTATGTAAATCTGTAAGTGGTATCTGGATATGTAGAAGTCCGATTCACTTCAAGTTCGGACAGAGCTTAGTTTATAACATTTTCCATCGTATGATCGGATGATTTTTTCGTATTTTTATCGATGTGTTAATACAAATGATTAAAATTGTTTTTTTTTGGTCGAAAATCGAACTTTTTTTCTCCACAAATTGCCATTTCTGAGATTCGCAAAATTTTAGAAAAGTATCCGGTCGTACGAAGGTTTAATTATCACACTAAAAGTACATTTTCTTATTTTTCATTCCAGATGGCTTTTGCAAGGAACATCACTTGAGTGTCCGCATTCGATTTTGTTGAAAGTCATATATGTGATAAAGCATTGAAAACTATTAGACAAGAATTTTTTTTATCGGCGGAAAACCGTTTCAAGGGTGGGGGGCACCCCTTAAAGAAAGGCGTATTAAAGGGTGATTTTGCAGTTTTACCCACAAGCATCCCACCGATGTAAATTGAACAAGAACCAAAATATTTCTACTGTAAATCGACGAAAAATCCACTATAGAAGTATTGAAAAAAAAAAATGAAATTAAGGGATGAAACTTCGAGGGGTGTTTTTCCCCCTTACACCCGTTTTTCCACTGAAAAAAGCACGTGTCTAATAGTTTTCAATGCTTCATCACAAATATAAGTTTCAATCAAAATCACTCACTCACGAGACGAGTGATCTTTGCTAGTTGCAAGAACCACCGAAATCGATTGGCCCTGCAGGCACGGCGGCGTTTTCTTTAAGGGTTCACATACACCTAAGACTGCTAAAAGTAAGGTTATGTTTAAGGGGTTACCCCCACTTGCGATTTTTTTTATTGCATTTTTTTGAAGTAGTATAAGTATCTGAGAATATGTCCTCAAAATTTCAAGTCGATCCGAACAAAATTGACTGAGATATGAGCGTTGAAAGAGAAGAATCCGTTGTGTAAACGACCGGAAATTGAAACTTTAAACGCGTTTTTCTCAAAACGGCATTTCTGAAGTCGGTGACCAAGATTACAAGAACACTAATGAACCGATCTTCTTGAAATTTTGCAGGCTTATTTAATACATAAAAATGTAGTCTTTAATCGTTCGATTTTTTTTTCGAAAAAAAAAATGGCCGTATTATAGCCAAAAAACCGCCGTTTTTTTTCGTTAAAATGGAACCATTAAGTTTGACTGTCCGCCATTTTGTAAAAAATGAATATTTTTTAAAATCCTTCGATTAAAGACTAGTTTATACTTATATTTGACTAAATCCATCCGCATTTTTTTTTTTCAGATGATCTACTTCGCCGCAATGTTGGTCACCGCAAACCGTGTATATAAAAACATTATTTCATTGACGGCCATTTGCCACTAAACAATGTAATATTTTTCAATAAAAAAATTACTGAAAGTTCCTCAAGATGTGTTCTTTAAGATGGTATATTGATCGATTAAAAAAGTTTTGTAGTTTTCTTTAAAAAAATTCATGAAGAAGGCCTTTTTTTGCGCTACAAGTGGGGGTAACGTCTTAAGCATTTTTTTTTTGTGTATAAAACTGGATTTTATTTAACAACCATGATATACATTTTGAAGTATGTCATTTTATCTACATTGTGTGAAAAATTGGTTAAAAAATTTCAAACTGTAAAAAAGTTACAGTCGTTTTTCTCGGACGTGTTTTTATTGACATCGTTTGCGGTACCCGACTCGCCTCTGCCATTTTTTATCTAAAAAAAAAATAGATTTTTGTTTTTTAAAGTAGATAGATAAAACTAGTACTTGGCGAGCCGAAATTAAAAAATCTAATTTTTTAGGGTTATGGTAGTGAATAGAATAAAACAGTCGATTTTTCACCTCAAAATTGTTCAGTACTTGTGATGAAAAAAAAAAAAAAAAAAAAAAAACTATGACGTGCATCGAAAAAGCGGCTCGATAAGTACTAGATTATTGTGTGAAGCATAACTGTGCAAAACTTGATCTCGATCGGTCCAGGAGTTGCAGAGATATTTCTGCTACCGATTTTGAAAACCCTGTTTCGAGTAAAACGCGGTTAAGGTAGTCCTCTCGCTTCACACTAGTCATACCACTGATCATACTCGAGACTTGTACAATTTATATTTTTAACATATGCAAAAAATTGTAATATCTCAATTTTCCATGTGTAAACTGTTTAATAAATGTTCACATTTTATTAGAAAAACGAAAAAAATTGTTATTCCAACGATTCGCGCAGTATTTCTAGGTTTGATATTTGGCAATATTGGTTCTATCTCCGTCTCTTTTTACTCAACCAGGCGAGTTTAACCTCCGTGCTTTTCAACGTCGATCTGTCAAAATAATGTCAGGTGCGGGAAATATAAAGCATTGTATTCGGGCCACGACTGGTAAAAAGCGTGGAAAATTTCTGTCGGCGAAATATGACGGTTAAAAATGAAATATGTGTGGAAATCCGAATGAGTGAGATGAGGTTAGGACTACAGTCAGCTGTTGCCTTGCTGTCACGTCTCTTTATCGTAGCAAGTGGTAATAAATCCAATATCGGAAGTTCAAATTAAGGGAGACTTTGTCCTTAGAGTGCCATATTTCAGGTGTTTACGTTTTATTTTTTTTAAAGGAAACGAGTAAAGCTTTTTGAGTGCGGTTTTTTCTTGCTTTTATTCATGATATACAGGACGTTAAAAAAATTTTTGTTTGAAAAAAAAACCAAAATGGCGGCCGTTGCAGCTCCGCGAAAACAGGTCCTCAAATCGCGGGAGGTAAACGGCTGACATCACTGTCCCCTCTTTGTTGATCTGAAACACAAATTCAAAGCATATTATCAATCTGTGACCTTTTGGTCATGGAATGACGGATGGGTTTTTCGTTTAGCACAAATTTCAGAAAATGGCGGCAATTTAAAAAAAATCGAATTTTCGCGTTTTTTTTTCGCATAAAAAGATAAATAATAAATGCAAAAATGTATCTATCGAAAAAACGATCCGTCATTCCGTAAAGACATACTTTCTGAGTATGCTCTCCAAATTTCAGGTCGATATATTAATAACAGCGGTCAGGAGAATGTCAGCCATTTTTAAAAACGTGTTTTCGAGAAAAACGCTTTTAAAGTTTTGCAATGTGTTTACACAAATGTGTTTGTAATTACCGCTAATCGGCAATGCCTGGTCCATAGAGGCATCCCTCCTCTTCTTCTAGCTGCTCATGTTGAGCCGCTAACATCTCCCGCTAAATTTCAAGGACAAAGTCTCCGTTAAAAACACAGTTTTGAGAAAAACGCGTTTAAGGGCAGGGTAAAGTATTAAAAAAATTTTTTTTCATTTTTTTTAAATTTTTTAAATGAATGCATAATATATCAAGAATATTGTGTTCAAATTTCAAGTCGGTCGGAGTAAAATTGACGAAGTTATGAGTATTTGAGCGTCTATTGCTCCATGCCGTTCTCTTCTCTTCTGCGTTTTTCAAACCGTTTTTCTGAGACTTGTCATATTTGAAGTCCGTGTGCACGATAACTCAAAATCTACTGGACCAATCGCTTTTAAATTTTGCACAGTACTTCTTCACATAATTCACCAGGTATTGTGGAGAGCTTTTTTGTTTTTTTTAATAATTACTAATTTTTCAACAACAAATTAGCCGATTTTTTTAGCGAAAATCGGGTTTTTGGCTCCCAAGTGCTACGAAAAATCGAAAAATCGAAAAAAAAAATCCTCCCGTCATTACCTCGAGAAACATCTCCTTTAACAAATGCATTTTGATTTTTTTTTGTTTCAAATGATTCTGTTGCGAGTTATGGTGCACACCGCAAACCAACTTTTTTTCGAGGCGCCTCCGGGGTTTAATTTTCACTCGCTCAATTTTGAATATTTTGCAATGCAAATTTAGGAGAATGTTGTTCAAATGTTACTTTATTATATGTAAATTTTTCAATAAACGAACACTATTCGTTACGCCAAAAAAAAAATCTTTAAAACATGACTTTTTTTCGCCGAATTAACTTAACCCCGCCGTTAAAGTTTCAAAGGCACTTTCGAACGCTCTGACACGTCATTACAAATGTGCATGTAACTTCGAGAATATTCGCCGGATTGACAAGAAATTTTCCGTGTGTGTACTCAAATATATGTACATTACGAAAAAAATCTTCAAAAATCGATTTTTCGAAAATTTTAACTGTATATAACCCCTTAATCGGAGGCAATACAGGGTAAAGAGGTACAAACGCGTATGAATGAATAACTAAAAAGGGCTGCCCTCATTGCGGTTGGAAGGGTCTGAAAATGGTGCCCATCGAAGGGTCGAAGGGTCACCCTCATTCGGATTTCACGCATTCCAGATCGCAAAATGGAATTCCGACTGTACGCATGATCGGGAGAAGGCATGCATAAATGCATAGTGGTCCACGGTGTACGGCGCATCCAGATACGCGATCGAGAGTGAGGTGGAAAGAGGTCGGAGGTGGGCACGAAGCTGCGTAAGCTCGAGCAACTTACGTGGTAAATAATCTTAAACTGTCAAATACACTTGGCAAGGGGAAAACGAGGCGAGTTCGTATCGAGCTTTCCCGGTGGTAGACGTACATATTTGTATTGTAATGTACACAGGGACGTGGGCGTGTATGAAGGGCGGGGTAAAATATATTTGGGCATTTGGGGGATGACGAGACATCTCGTAGACTCGCCGGTTTTGTGGTGGGCTCCGATATAAATGGAGGTATTTTTTACATTGGGTCTGCGGACGGAGACAACGTGGATTTGGTCCTGGTGAATCGGGGATTGTTCGATAGTAATTTCGATTTTTTTTCTCAGCTTGCAAAAATGTCAATATTCGCATTTTATTTTGAGATTATTGTAGTAGCTTTTTGGGAATTCGTTTTTTCAGGCTGAAACCTACAAGGATTTCCCTCGGGTATCGTATTTTTTTTATCGGCGGAAAAACGGTGAAAAACTGAAAAAAGGGGCGAAACCAGCCCTCGAATAGGGGTGGTTCAAGGGTTGACCCTTAATTATTTTTTTTTGCGATAACTCTCTAGTGGATTTTTTTATCGCTTCGGATTAGAAGATTTTTCGTTTTTGTTTCATTGCGATCGGTCGACTGCTTGTGGGCGAAACTGCAATGTTACCCCTTAACATGCCTTTCTTCGGGGGGTGGTCTCACCCCTTAAAAGCGTTTTTTCACCGATAAAAAAATTCGTGTCGATTATTTGTTAATGCTTCATAACGTATATAAGTTTCAAGAAAATTAAAGGACGACACCTGAGGGTTGTTCCTCGTCAGTGAAGACACTGAATGATATCCACAATTTTTGGAATCTTTATCCGTCTGGTGATGTCATTATGAGTATGGAGAAAACTGTGTAGAAAAGGGGGTTTTAAGGAGACTGGAGCGTTAGCCACAATCCAAGGTTAAATTTAATAAAAAATACATGTTCTTGTTTACACTATACTGAGTCTTTACGAATTTTTTGAACTTTTTTCACCACCAAACACCAGAGATAAAAAATAGTTTAAAGTGTGTAATTTAAGGTGCGGTTAGATGGGCAAGACTTTTACACTAAAGGTTATGTAATTTTTATTGTTATTTAGCACGAAGATAAACCATTTCTAACAACGGATTAACCCAAACTGAACCTTTGTGAACATTTAGAAAAAAAAATCCTCATCTTGCCGATCGTAAACCATGGGCCAATAATCTCGTGACGTAAATATGAATAGGCATAATTATGAATTACTCAAAATTTCATTGTGAATTGTATAAAACATTCGTTGTCGTAATTTTTTTCATAATAATCATCGATAATGTTATGCTTTTTCAAGTTGGTAGTAACACAAAAGTTTTTCTACTTTAGGTAATGAAAATGTTAAAATGCATAATTTTGCCCTTTAATTAAATATTAAAAAAAATTAGCATATATAGAATAAATCTGTACCTCGTATGCATTTTTTTGAGGTTCATTGAAAAAAAATGAATAAACTGTCATTCGACTCAACTAAATCGCTCCAACCTCCTTAACTGCATAGAAAACGGTTTTTTTTTTAATACTGACATAATAAACGGGCTGAATTTCAGTATTTTTTTCCTGATCAGAGCATTGGGATGACGAGGTCGTGATTTTAGTAACAATTGATACATAGTTTTGCCATGTTTTAATTTTTTAAATCGCAAAATATTGATAAACAACGGAGTTATTATTATTTAAGGGGTCACGCCTAGTTGTAAAAGTAGAAATATCACTTTTTTTTCAAAAAATCATATCTTTTGACAGTATATCCCTATCATTATAAATGATCCCTGAAAGTTTCGTAGTGAATGGATCAAAATTTATTGATTTATTGGTTGTTATATTGACGCCCGTCGGAATGCTCGGAGCGTCGTTCGATGCTTTAAGGCCGGAGCCTGAATTAGAAGGTCCAAAAAAACGTTTTTTCGGAATTTTTTTTAGAAGGAAAAAAAAAACAAGTGAACCCATTAAACATTGAGGTATCTTTTCATGTATAATTGAAATGTATGAAAAAAAATTCAACATGAAACAATAAATGGCTGCAGATTTATCAGCCTATTCCATGTGCTACTGCAGTCCCTAATGCGGGAAAAATGCAGATCGTAATTCTTGACTGAAACAAAAAAATCAATAAAATTTTCAATTGCCATATATTTTCCTTCGTTGAAAAAATCGTGAAATTATAACTTTTCTCAGGTTAGAAAAAAAAACGTGTTAAAAAAACACTTTAACGTGCTATAAAAATTATTTAAAAATACTTTTTCAACGACTTTTTTAATTCACTTAGAAGAGATTTTCATACTGAAGAAAATAAACTTTGGTTTGATTCAATAGGTCGTTTAGTTTTTTTTTGCTATCGCGCCCGCTAATTTTGCAAAATCGTGAAAATGAAAATTGGAGAAAACGCGCTTCAAAGTTTTCAATAGGAGGAAATATCAATATAAAATATCAATCGCTTCTCTGCTTTTGGCTTTGTATTTTTGAAAATATTTACAATTGGCCTCTGCAACTTCGTAAATGTATTCTCGAATACTTTATCTATCGATTTAAGCAAAGAGAGGTTTTTTCGGAACTTCTAATTCAGGCTCCGACCTTAAACGCTTTTTTCTCGAAAGTACGTTTTCACAATCGGTGAGCAGAATAGCTCAAAAACTATGGGATCGATATTTCTGAACTTTTCAGGGTGTTTCCTCGATGTATAAATATCGAATTTGTTTGAAGGATTTTTTTTCGATGTATACTTTCGATTTGATGAACGAAAAATGCGTATTTTTTTTAGAAAAATCAAGAATCGCTTTGAACACGATCGTTTTTTATAAATTGTATATTTTGGAAATTTTTTCGATTAGTTATAGGATAAGCTGATATATTAACAAAATCTGTTTGATTTTTTTATATTATGTAACCTGGTTCAGAAGGGCTTACCGCAAAAGACGTTTTCAAGAGGTGCTTCCCGACATCGGCTGTAAATCGATTAAGATTAAATATTTTTACACAAAAATATAACACTATATAAAAATCGAACACTGTAATTCTTGTGACGACACTTTTTCAAATACTTCATTTTTGTAGAAATTTACCATCACGGTGCTCGAAAAAAAAAATCCCAAAAAAATGAGCTGTTTTCGACTCATACAACTAGGCATAACCCGTGAAAGAAAGCGCGGCCGTTGCTGCATGGCCAATCGGTGTAGGTGCTTCTGGCAACTAGGGCCGTTTAAAAAAAAAAAATGTCAATTTAGCATAACACATTTTTTTTCGTATAACCGCATACTTGTTCGAAATTAAAAAAAATTCCGAAAATACCAAGCTATAGACAAAAAAAGGTCGATTAAAAAAACGACTTTAGACATTTGTTACTAACGAATGTAAATACGATAGACAATCTTATAAACTTTTTCCAAAGTTTGCCTCACGATTTACACCGTTTCGTAAAACAAAGTTTCGAGAAAAGCGCAAAAAAAGGGTTCCACAAAAATCCTTCCAACCCATTCAATTTTCCGAATTTTCCCAAAACCCTCCTGCAAATTAAAGCGTTACCCCCACTTGTAGCGCAAAAAAAGGCCTTTTTCATGAATTTTTTAAAAGAAAACTACAAAACTTTTTTAATCAATCAATATACCATCTTAAAGAACACATCTTGAAGAATTTTCAGTAATTTTTTGACGTGATAACGTCTTATAATTCGATGGAGCCGGCTGCACGCACGAAAAAGCATGACTCATCGCCGTTACCTCGCTCTGAGGCGTTCCATCTAAGGCTTGAAGTGTAAGCGAGAGCGCGGAACGAGCGACAAAGAGGCACAATCGGCCTCCGCGTTCGGCAGCGTTCGGCAGCGTTCGACATCTGTCTCTCTCCTACTTGAGTGATGGCCTCTGCACACTGCGAGCGACGAGCGACGAGCGATGAGCGATATCCAATGGCAACGTCACTCTCATAGAGCATTTCCGTCATACTCGAGTTCTCATTGGATATCGCTCATCGCTTGTCGCCCATCGCGCGCAGTGTGCAGAAGCCATGAGCGATGCGTCCGCGTGGACAGCTGCTATACAATAATACATGTACATGTTTTCGTCAAGTATGAAGTGCAGTGAAAAGTGCATGTGGTGTCAATTGTTTATAGCAACGATAATTGCGGCGATAAAGGTAACGATTCTTTCGATATTAAATATATGTTCAGTGATATATTGTCGAATATTCGTGCTTTCATCATTAAAATAAATAGCATCGGTCCGCTAGTGCAGCGATTGTAGGTTATGCTATAATTGACAAAACTATAACAATAAGTTAACAGAACTATTTCACGATGAGTAAAAATCAATTGCTTTACTATTCGATCGAAATAATTATCGAGCGTAGCTATGATTTCAAAAAATTAAAACATAAATGTTAAATCTTCCACATATCATAACAACGTGTCTGAAATGACAGGTTGGACCAGCCAGCCGTCAAAGGGAACAATTTTCTCCTATATCAAACACATTGAGGCGGGCTTTTTAAAAGCTAGAGTTACAAAAATTTTAATGGTGTTTCCAAATTTTAAATTTTAAATTTAAGATTTATGAACAATAATTTAATCACAGTTTATTCTTATAATAAATTATTCAAAATTATTACTTTTTTACAACAAATTACAATTAAATTTGCAAAAATAATTAAGTAACTAATTGAACAACAACTTTTATTCAGTTTACTTGCTGAAAGAAATAATGTCAATACAAAATTTATTGTTATAAAATAATAAAATCAAAAATTAAATTTTAACAGTCGAGTAGAAATTTAAACAATACATTTTATTCAAGTATTTTGTAAATTTAAAATGATTTTCTGAACGAAGAATTTTATGAAAAAATAAAAGTTGTAAAACAATTGCTCAAAGCACATTCATACTTGCAAAAAATATGTACATTGTAAAAAAAATAAATAAAAATTGACATAATTGTATTTATGCGTACAAATAAATGTAACTTGATCAATTCAATTGTGATTTCCATTTACCTCCTTCTCTATATCCATACAAAATATCTATCAAACAAACAAAATAAAAATTTTCTTTTGAAAAATGAAACCATTCCATCAGTATTTTCTTATGACGTTGTCACGTTCAACTATCGTCAGTCAACCGACTTTACAGACAACCGATTTTTATTGAAAAATATTACATTGTTTGGTGGCAAATGGCCGTCAATGAAATAATGTTTTTATATACACGGTTTGAGGTGACCAACGTTGCGGCGAAGTGGATCATCTGAAAAAAAAATGTGGATGGATTTAGTCAAATATAAGTATAAATTAGTCTTTAATCGAAGGATTTTAAAAAATAATCATTTTTCACAAAATGGCGGGCAGTCAAAGTTAATGGTTCGATTTTAACGAAAAAATCGAACGATTAAAGACTACATTTTTATGTATTAAATAAGCCTGCATAATTTCAAGAAGATCGGTTCATTAATGTTCGAGTAATCTTGGTCACCGACTTCAGAAATGCCATTTTGAGAAAAACGCGCTTAAAGTTTCAATTTCCGGTCGTTTACACAACGGATTCTTCTCTTTCAACGCTCATATCTCAGTCAATTTTGTTCGGATCGACTTGAAATTTTCAGGACATATTCTCAGATACTTATACTTAAAAAAAAAAATGCAATAAAAAAAATCGATTTTTTCAAAATCGCAAGTGCGGGTAACCCCTTAAACTCAGGACCCTCCGCTATAAAACGACAAAAACACTGTACGTTCCCAACAAAAATCCTCCAATACCACCCCCTACCTCAGTGTCAGTCTCCAGAAAAGGGTTCGACCCGCGGAACGGCCAATTCGTTCCACATTACCGGCAAAATCAGGCCTCGTTCTCGCACCTCGATCAGTCCTGAAAAAAAACCTCCCAACAATTTTACTTAATTTTCTTCTCGAGCCCGTACATTTTTTTACCCCCGAGTGACATTCGCCTATCGCGATGGAAGGATGACGCAAATAGAGGGCGACCGTGGCTCGCGTTCCTCGTACGAGCGGACATTGATCCAAATGCCTGTCGCTTCTCGTCGCCCTGTGCTCCGTCCGATCAAGAGTCACGGGGCAAAAAATTCAATCGTATATCCGTTGTTTTTTTTTTCTTCCAATATCTATGCTAATCAGGCTTGTACTTATACATTATACAGGCACTCTACGCTCGGGTCCACACACACGTATATATATATATATGTGTGTGTGTGTGTGTGTGTGTGTGTGTGTGTGTGTGTGTGTGTGTGTGTGTGTGTGTGTGTGTGTGTGTGTGTGTGTGTGTATGTATGTGTATGTGTATGTGTATGTATATATATATATATATATATATATATATATATATATATATATATATATATATAGAATAGCATGTAGCTGGTGATGAGTGAAGGTGAACTCGCGGAGTTTGACGCGCGGTAGGAAGAGAAGGGTTTATTTCGCGCTTGCGTGCTCTAATTATCTCGTCCGGTGGGTGAATTTGGCTGTTACGGGTTTTGGCAGGTGATGCCTCTTGGCTCTCCCCCGGAAAAGTTCTGTCGCACAAATGCCCCTTCGCCCCTGCTCTTTGCCCTTTCGATCTATAGCCCATGGCTGCATCATCATCTCGAGATTTAATTGGCCCGGGTAATTGGCCACCGTGAAGTCGCGGAGCAGGACGGTTCTCGCGCTGAGAATCATTGGAGCATGTAAACTCTCTCTCTCTCTCTTTCTCTCTCTGTGGCTCCTCCTGCCATATCGTTAATCATATCTGTTCCAATGGATATTCGATAAATAAATGTCCACGGCGATCGTTCTCTCTGATTCCTGCGAGAGGAAGAGATGTACAGGTCACTTCGTCCGGAATCAATTTGGCACCGTCGCGTTTCTCGCGGCGACTTTGGTGGTCTGTGGTTCCTGATGTCGCGGTCAGCTGTGACGATTGGCGATGAATCTGGCAGGGGAGGAAGAATTATTTTTTTGGCACCATGGGGGGTTTTTGGGGTTCAATGTTTTTTGTAGTGTTGAGCTGTGATTGGATTGTTGATTGATGATTTTTGTGGCGACATGAGGTTTGTTCGGTTGCCGGGTGGATCACACGTGGTTCTAGGGCGAGACAAACTTTTTTGGAGTGTTCCGGATTGGATTTTTGATCGATGATTGTTCGATGATTTTTTTTGGTGAAATGTGGGTCATTGGGGTGCTAGGTGGATTAACGTGAGGCTAGATCCAAGTGAATTTAAGCAAACCGATAGCCAAAGATTCATCTGATGGCACTTATGGTGAAGTGAGGGTTATTGAGCAGCCAGATGGTGAATACATGTCCTCGGACTCAACCAAATGGAAAGAAAGGCAAAGAAACTCTTTTATCGTCTTGTTCCCTGATTGGATTTTTCATTGATAATTTTTTTGAACATTTTTAAAGTGAAACGAGGGTTATTGGGTTGCCAGGTCGATCATACCCCTAGATCCAAACGAATTCCAGCAGCCCAAATGAACTCTTTGTACCGTCTCGTTTCCTGATGGGATTTTTCATTAATGATTCATCTGATGACCTTTTTGGTGGAGCGAGGGTTATTAAGTAGCCAGATGGGCAACATATGTCTCTAGATTCAACCAATCCAAAGAAAGCCAAAGAAACTCTTCCATGATCTTGTTAGCTGAGTGGATTTTTTGTTGATGATTTATCTGATGATCCTATAGCCAAATAAAAGTAATCGAGGAATCACATTGCCCATACTAGTTCCAAATCGCATCTCAACAAACCCAAACAAACTTTTGTAACGTCTTCTTTCCTGATTGGACTTTCGATTGATGATTGATCTGATGATTCCATAGCCAAATGAGAGTAATCAAATTATCAGATGGTCCATATATTTCGCAGACCCAAACGCACTCCAATAAATTAAAAGTCTTTATATAAACCTGTTCCTCAATTGGAGTTTTCACCGATGATTTTTTTCCGGGCATAATGATGGGACCTAAGTTCCCAGATGGTTCATACATATCTCTAAACCCAAACGAACACAAACAATCGCTTCTTTTCTGTTTCCTGCTCGATTTCGTTTCCATTTTTGATTGATGATCAATCTGATGATTTCATGGCCAAATGAGAGTAGTAAGACAGCCCGATGTTCCATAAATATTTCTAGACCCGAGCGAACCCAAACACTCCCAAGATTCCCCGCTCCCGAATACAGCCCCGAAGAAGAATTCCCTGCTCTCATAAAAAAAAATCAAAAGCAGTGTAACTCTCGACGAGGACTCTAAAATTATACGAATTATAAATCAGCTGAAGATTTATTGATGATTCGTGTGATTTTGTTATCATGAAAATTGAAACGTTATAATGAAAATTAATGAAGATTGGAGTTATTCCAAAAAATTCGTGGCTATCGGTCGATTTCGAAAGAAAACGCTGGTACACACATGTGTAAAAGGCTTACTAACGCGCTCGTCATATATATATATATATATATATATATATATATATATATATATATATATGGGTCATTCCATGTCAAATCGACAAATTTTTTACCTGACCCCCTTTGATTTCGCTGAAAATTTTCTATCTTTTTCTACCCCCCGAAAGTTATTTTTCAGAATTTTTTCAAATTTTTTTTCCCGACTCAAAAAAAGTTATGAATTTTTTAAAAAAACCGCTCTTTTATTTTTAAATTGCCAGAACTTTTTCAAAAATTGACCGTTTGGGAACTTTTTTTTTTCAAAATTTTTGTTTTTAAATGTAGTTTTCGAAAAAAAATATGAAAAAATTTTCAGAATCCCAGATATATGAAATATTTTAGTTTTTTTGAAAAAACCGTAATTTTCTCAAAGTCCGACCGTTTTTTTTTTGTTTTTTTTTTGCTCTAAAAATACTTCAACTAATTCTGCAATGATTCCCGTTAATCAAAAGATGTGACGACAATCGCTTCTAATTTTTTTTCTTGATTATAAAAAAAAATTTGTTGAATTTTTGCTGATTTTATATAACTTTGTTATGAAATTTTTTTTATTTCCTCGTGAAACCTCAAAAGTTGAAAAATAAAATTTTATTGGAGAATTTCAAGTGATTATCGTCCAAGAAATTGTTATTTTTTTTCAAAAAAGTAAAAAAAAAGGACTTTTCTTACTCTTAAATAAATTCACCGTCTCTTAACATCTTTAAATAAATTAAAAACATTTTTTTGTATGTGTTCAAATTATATTATCTTTTATTTAACTTTCATCAGAAGTATTGTCAACAGAGGGCTGAAGCATTTTTTTATAACATGAACTACATATTCGCTCATCAGTCGACAAATTGTATCGAATTGCTAAATGCTCCGGTAAATTTCGCAGGGATATTTTTTTTCTATGCTTCTCCAAATTAAATGGATTGCAACATCGATCAAAAAACTTCGGCATTGTATTCACTCGTTAACAAAATATAAATTAACAGCACTTTATGATAAATAATAGGTACTTTATTTAGCAATAGTAAGTCTACGTGACACGATGAACACAACGACAATGTAATTATTCTGAAAACATAACCTCCATATTATTTAAATGAAATGTAGATGATATCTTTTTTACCGACAATCGATAGCTCTTAAATTATCACATTGTATCAACTGGAGGTAACTTTTAAACCCATTGTATTTTTGAAGTTGTCATATTTCAGTACCAAAAAAAAACGTCCATAAGAGTAAAAAAATAACGTCAATGAGAGAAAATTTTTTTTTTTTTTTAAAATAACAATTTCTTGGACGATAATCACTTGAAATTCTCCAATAAAATTTTATTTTTCAACTTTTGAGGTTTCACGAGGAAATAAAAAAAATTTCATAACAAAGTTATATAAAATCAGCAAAAATTCAACAAAATTTTTTTTATAATCAAGAAAAAAAATTAGAAGCGATTGTCGTCACATCTTTTGATTAACGGGGATCATTGCAGAATTAGTTGAAGTATTTTTAGAGCAAAAAAAAAACAAAAAAAAAACGGTCGGACTTTGAGAAAATTACGGTTTTTTCAAAAAAACTAAAATATTTCATATATCTGGGATTCTGAAAATTTTTTCATATTTTTTTTCGAAAACTACATTTAAAAACAAAAATTTTGAAAAAAAAAAGTTCCCAAACGGTCAATTTTTGAAAAAGTTCTGGCAATTTAAAAATAAAAGAGCGGTTTTTTTCAAAAATTCATAACTTTTTTTGAGTCAGGAAAAAAAATTTGAAAAAATTCTGAAAAATAACTTTCGGGGGGTAGAAAAAGATAGAAAATTTTCAGCGAAATCAAAGGGGGTCAGGTAAAAAATTTGTCGATTTGACATGGAATGACCCATATATATATATATATATATATATAT
>OZ023320.1:4499895-4531527 GCA_964007375.1 Ophion obscuratus
ATCTAAAGGCGATTTTGAAGACATTGGGTTTTGCGTAACAGTGACTATGGGGACATTGGCTACTGTGAGGACGGTCCTCGAAATGAAATGTCTTTAAAATCATCCTTTTCTGCAGATGTATATGTATTTGTACAGACACGTGTGGGTTTGGGTCTGTAAAGATGTGGGATTGCCCGAGGCATGCTCGATGCGTGCCAACGACGCACTAACGACCCGGGGTTGATCTTATTAACGTTTCTATCGGAGGTTTATATGGCCCGGCTGGTACTATTGCGCAAGGAGAGTCAGTATATCGATGCCGGGACAAGCTTTCACGAGAATAATCGAGCTGAGCCGTCGAGGGACAAGGGACCGCGAATGGTAATATAATACATGTATACAGGGTGGTCTGAAAAGTGACTCTCAAAAGGAACATTTCAATGCCTCCTATACTTATCCGAATCACCCCTATCTATGTTCCAAGATCTTTTTTACTTTTCGAAAAAAAAAATGTTTTTTTGTTTTTTCTCTTTTGTGTATGCAATTTCGTCCCGATATTTTTTTCTAGCGTGTTAACGTTACGAAGTGCACTGCTGGGCAATAAATAATCGGCGAAGTGAACAGTAGGGTTGATGGCTTAGAATTTTATTGAAAGTTTAAGGTGGGACGGGTTGAAAAATTCGATAATTTTTTATTAATTTTTATTCGATTTATTTCGATTCGATTGTTTTTTATTAATTTTTATTCGATAATTAAAAATTGAAAATTTACCAAGTTACACTGAGAAAATAAAATCGTTGAATGTACAAAATGTATTTTGTTGTCGCGAAATTTTGTTGTTTTAACAGTTGCTCAGACATGCCAAATAAGCTACAGTTCACGCCACTAAGACTATCAGTTATATTGACAAAACGTGTTTAAAGATACATTTTGTTAAACCAACTGAATTTTGGATGGATGGAAGAATTTTTTTTTTTCAGCGTGCAACCGATTTCGCGAAAGCAGATAGCAGGTAATAGGTAGCTATAATTCATTCCGATTTTTAATTAAAAATAAAAACCAACATTTCCGTAATTGCCGTAGCTACCGTTGTACGTAGCCATTTATTTTAATTCAGTATTTTTCAAACCGCCGAATATAAGTATAAATTTCACAAATATTACACTTATTTTTTTAACACCCGCGGTGTTGTGAAATTTTTTGTTCGAAAAATGCCTACGTACAGCCGGAACTACATTTATACATATTATAAAACGTTCTTATTTTTGTTTTTTTAGACCAACCATTGTCAATTTATCGATTCGGTTGCTCGACCACATATTTTTACATAGAGGCACATTTATTATATATTTTTTTCATATAGAGGCTCTATTATACTCCATTAACGTGGTTGATTAAAAAAAAATTATAAACATTCACACGAAATAAGTTCAATGTATGCTTGATAACAAACCCTTTTTCCAAATCCAAAATAAATAATCTAGTAGAAAAAAAAATCGGAAAACGGCCTTTTTTCAACCTGTCAATGTGGTGTCCTCCCTTAAAAAATAGATTTGAGGGGATCAGCCACTGAAGCTCAGATGATAATAACAATACTTATATTATTGTTTGTGACTATTATACTCGTCTCAATGACTCTTAGCTGCTTTAAGGGGTTACCCCCACTTGCGATTTTGAAAAAATCGATTTTTTTTATTGCATTTTTTTGAACTACAAGTATCTGAGAATATGTCCTGAAAATTTCAAGTCGATCCGAACAAAATTGACTGAGATATGAGCATTGAAAGAGAAGAATCCGTTCTTCGTGTGAGCTGAAATTGAAACTTTAAACGCGTTTTTCTCAAAATGGCATTTCTGAAGTCGGTGACCAAGATTACTCGAACACTAATGAACCGATCTTCTTGAAATTTTGCAGGCTCATTTAATACACAAAAATGTAGTCTTTAATCGTTAGATTTTTTTTCTCGAAAAAAATGGCCGTTTTATAGCCAAAAAACGGCCGTTTTTTCCGTCAAAATCGAACCATTGACTTTGACTGTCCGCCATTTTGTGAAAAATGAATATTTTTTAAAATCCTTCGATTAAAGACTAGTTTATACTTATATTTGACTAAATCCATCCGAATTTTTTTTTTCAGATGATCCACTTCGCCGCAATGTTGGTCACCGCAAACCCTTTATATAAAAACATTATTTCATTGACGGCCATTTGCCACTAAACAATGTAATATTTTTCAATAAAAAAATTACTGAAAGTTCTTCAAGATGTGTTCTTTAAGATGACCATCTTAAAGAACACATCTTGAAGAACTTGAAAAATATAATTTTTTTAAAGAAAACTACAAAACTTTTTAAATCGATCAATATACCTATTGATCGATTAAAAAAGTTTTGTAGTTTTCTTTAAAAAAATTCATGAAAAAGGCCTTTTCTTTGCGCTACAAGTGGGGGTAAGGCCGTAAAAAAAACTTCTCACAGAAAACGCACATACACAAAACAGAACAAAATAACCTATGCGACAGGAAAACTCGAAAAAAATGTTTTTTTTTTCTTTAAAACTCAAAAAGATCGTAGAACATCGTTGGGGGGGGGGGGGGTGATTCGAATAGGTATTGATGAGAGGCATCCAGATTTTCCTTTCAAGTGTCACTTTTCGAGCCACCCTATATATGTGTATGTATATATATATATATATATATATATATATACTCACATAACTCTAGTAGTATCTACAAGCGAGCGATGCATCATCGATGCGGAGCTTCTCTCCGCGTGTTTCCAATAAACTGTACTCCGGCAGCCGCTACTGTCACGTCATTAATCATCCGGAACTCTCGTGTTCCTCAGGGTTCGGGAGCCGCGCGCGACAGCGACCTCGACACGAGAAACGACGTAGGCGGCAAAGGGGGGGTGTTCCTTTATATGAGCGAAAACGAATCGCTTCTGGACGCGAAACGTTTTAGACTTCAGAGTACTCGACGCGCTCATTTTGCAAATTTTCCCTCGTAGTGTACATACGATATTGCATGGGGCTGAACATAATCCGGACTGGAGATTGGGAAAAATTTTGAAAATTGCGAAAATGCGGCTGTAGAGGAAAATATCGACTTTAGACAACATTAATCATTTGTTAATAACAAATGTCTCAAAGTCTTGAAATTATCATGTACAATTACTATATAGAGATCATCGAAAACGAAATTTTTCCCGGCCATCAAGTGAGATAATGATCTCTCTTAATTAACTTGAAGGGCCAGTCCACTTTGGAGCCACGAAAACGGCTATTTTCGCGATTTTTTAAAGGATTTTATAAAAGATATGAAAATAAAAGTTGTTGGGCTTGATAAATAAAGTCTTGAAATACATAAAAAAAATTAATTAATTTTTATTCATTTTTAAGTACAAAAACTGTAGTTTAACGTAACGCCTCAAAAATAGGTGGGCTAGGTAACTCCATCACAACTCGGCAACGGCTTGTGTGAAGCAACAAAATCAAAGTCCATTAGATTCAGTATGACACCAGCAACAAAATGACCCTCGGATGTAAAGTTTTATGAAAATATAAAAAAAATGACAGATGAAAAACGAAAAAAGTATTGAAAAACGCGTTTTTTTCGCATTTTTTCGCAAAAAAGAGTAAAAATCAAAATTTTAAAACCATCGAGGGTCATCTTGTTGCGAATCATATTTAGAATATGAGGTTCAAATTTCAAGATAATCGGTTTATTAGTTTTAGAGATACGATGGAGCTAGATTTTGAAAACGTACTGACGTTCAGGTAAAAAAAAAAGATTAAGGGGTTACCCCCACTTGCGATTTTGAAAAAGTCGATTTTTGTTTTATTGCATTTTTTGAAGTATAAGTATCTGAGAATATGTCCGGAAAATTTCAAGTTGATCCGAACAAAATTGACTGAGATATGAGCGTTGAAAGAGAAGAATCCTTTGTGTAAACGACCGGAAATTGAAACTTTAAACGCGTTTTTCTCAAAATGGCATTTCTGAAGTCGGTGACCAAGATTACACGAACACTAATGAACCGATCTTCTTGAAATTTTGCAGGCTTATTTAATACATAAAAATGTAGTCTTTAATCGTTCGATTTTTTTTTCGAAAAAAATGGCCGTTTTATAGCCAAAAAACGGCCGTTTTTTTTTCGTTAAAATCGAACCATTAACTTTCACTGTCCGCCATTTTGTGAAAAATGAATATTTTTTAAAATCCTTCGATTAAAGACTAGTTTATACTTATATTTGACTAAATTCATCCGCATTTTTTTTTCAGATGATCCACTTCGCCGCAATGTTGGTCACCGCAAACTGTGTATATTAAAACATTATTTCATTGACGACCATTTGCCACTAAACAATGTAATACTTTTCAATAAAAAAATTACTGAAAGTTCTTCAAAATGTGTTCTATAAGATGGTATATTGATCGATTAAAAAAGTTTTGTAGTTTTCTTTTAAAAAATTCATGAAAAAGGCCTTTTTTTGCGCTACAAGTGGGGGTAAGGCCTTAAAGAGCTCGGATTTTCATAAAATTTTGACACAATATTTCTGAATGTATATACTTTCGAAAACGGTAAAAAAATTGATTTTTTTTAAATTTTTAAAGTGGACTGGCCCCTTAACGGGGAAACCCTCTCTGGAAGTCCAATTTGAAGGGTCAGAATGATGAATTTTTTTCTAATAACACATTGGTTGGAATAAATTTATTTATTGCCAGCATGTTGTACACATGTTTGTTGTTACAATGTAATTTTTTCGGAAGAAAATCTTTCAAAGTGTTCGTGGTGCTGCAGTTGGCGTTACAGTCCTCCAGCGGCGAGGCCCGAATCGGCAGGATCTCTACCAGGCTGAAATGTAATCTGAAACGAAAAAAAAAAAAAAAAAAAAAAAATTCTTCAAATATATCCAACTGGCTATGGGTTCACGATCCACTTTTCGAAATTTCGAAAAATACGAAAATTGACAGCTTCTCCAAAGAAAACCTCATTTTTATCTTGAAAAACAGCATGCTGAAGTCTTTGTTATCAACAAACGGTTCATCCAATTATTTGAACGCTAACTGTGCAAATTCAAGTCACTAGTGTGAAAGTTACTCAAGATATCAATACCGCCGTGTCAAGATGTGTAGTTTCGAGATAATCGCGTTCAAAGTATTGATACATGTTTTCCACGATCTTGTGAAATTTTGTCGTCTTACCGCTAGTCAGCGATTCCGTCACCATATAAGTGTCCCTCCTCATCATCGAGATCGTGTTGTACACCTAATTTATGCAATCTGCGGGCAGTTCGGGCCTCTTTCGAGTGTTCTTGCGCTTTGATGTCCGTTTTCGTTACACCCATTATCATCTTTAAGGGGTTAGGCATCATTGCTATGCAACGAAAATTGTTTTTTTTATTCATCATTAATAAAAAAAAAACGTTTACTTGCTTTTCTTTAAGGCCTTAGGCCACAGTAACGGGTATAAAATCATGTGCGAATTTAACAATTTTTTTCGTATGAAAAAGTGATTCGTTCATAAAATTAATTACACATCTATTTAGTATGAATATCAAGCTGTTAGAAAAAATATATATATATATATATATTTTTTCGATGTACAAAATCCGCCAACTACTAATATTTTCTTTTGTTATCTTCTTTTAGGCGCTACGTGGCGTGACATTTAGCATCCACAATTTTTTACCTAGAAGAAAAAACAAAAATTCTCGTCAATCTACATTAGAATACCTGGAGAAGTACGTACGGAATTTAAAAAATATTGTTTTATTCAAAAGTTGTAGGTATTTGAATTGAGTTGTATGCGTTTGAATGAATTTTCAGTGAAAAATTTCGTATAAAACTGCTCATAAAATGAACATTTTTCGATTGATCAGATATTCCGTCCGTACTTTTCTGCAAAATGCAATTAGGAACATAAATTTTAAATTTGAAGGAAATCGAGTGAAAATTGTTGAAGTTATTTGTCATGCCAATTGGATAAAAGCTGTTTCGAGAAAATCGCATTTAAAGTTTTAAGTACTCGATGGCCGTGCCAGAAGTGGGCTTACGTTATACGCTTAAAGTCGGTGAAAATAAAAAATTCTTGCTACAAATCGAATAGTAACTTATTCTTATGATGACAAAAAATCGATTTTTTGAAAGCTCTACTGTGGCCGTACCCCTTAACCCAATGCACACTGTTCCGGTAAAATAGGTGTAACTTCGTAAATTTTCAGAATTTTAGGGTCTGGTTAGTCTTAAAACATTCTCCAAAGTTCTCACTATAACAATATGCAAAAATGATTTTTTGAAGTTTCCAGAGAGGGATGCCCCCTTAAAACAATTATACAGAGTAAGCAACAATGACTTCCAAAACGACGATGATTCAAAAATGTTCTTCCCAAAGGGCACCAAACCATTTTTCTCAAAACCTCAAAATCTCACGTGAAAGTGACGAATCATTTTTGCGCCAGTGCACGAGGCACGCAGCACTCCGATTGCGGAGCTCCCAACTCATGCCGATCTGTTTAGCCCTACAGGGATTCCACGATGGGCCAAAGGCGATGGATGGGCCAGGCAAAGCCTCCGGATGTTTCCATGTTTCGCACTATAGCGAGAGCCGAATTGCATTAGCTCTCAATGCATGACACAAGGAGATGCGACGGTGACACGTGAGCGCGGGCGTAGTCGCTTTAATTGGTCGCATCAAGACCGGTCACGGCTATGGCCCGAGGATAGGGCGCATTAGCAACGGGATATTGGGATTTCGCTGTGTGAGAGAGTAGCCGGCTCCCGTCCATCTTCGTAAATGATGCTCCGACGCATCCTCCGCTCCTCACAAGGCAATCCTACGCGCGTAAGACCCGTAATCCTGCTCTCCCTTTTCTTGACGTACAGTTGGACATCTCGTAAGTTCTTGCTAGAGGAAGGCTACGCCGAAGATTCTCCATCGAGTACAACGCGCAAAGACTGCTTTTACCGCTTCCAAAGTGGTGATTTGTCCATGGATGACAAGGACCGCAGAAAACCGGCCACAATAGGGGTGTCGTTAATTACGAGCTGCTGAAGGAGTCGGAAAGCATCCCCAGTGATGCTTTTCAAAAAAGCATCCTCATTGATGCATTCCAGAAAAGTAGCACGAGTGATGCTTTCCAGAAAAGTAGCCCCAGTGATGCTTTTCAGAAAATCATCCCCAGTGATGCTTTCCAGAAAATCATCCCCAGTGATGCTGTCAAAAAATCATCCCCAGTGATGCTTTCCAGAAAATCATCCCGAGTGATGCTTTCTAGAAAATCATCCCCAGTGATGCTTTCAAGAAAATCATCCCCAGTGATGCTTTCCAGACAAGTAGCCCCAGTGATGCTTTCCAGAAAATCATCCCCAGTGATGCTTTCAAAAAAATAATCCCTAGTGATGCTTTCCAGAAAATGATCCCGAGTGATGCTTTCTAGAAAGGCATCCCGAGTGATGCTTTCCAGAAAATCATCCCCAGTGATGCTTTCAAGAAAATCATCCCCAGTGATGCTTTCCAGACAAGTAGCCCCAGTGATGCTTTCCAGAAAATCATCCCCAGTGATGCTTTCCAAACTATCCCGAGTGATGCTTTCTAGAAAATCATCCCTAGTGATGCTTTCAACAAAATCATCCCCAGTGATGCATTCCAAACTATCCTGAGTGATGCTTTCTAGAAAGGCATCCCCAGTGTTGCTTTCCAGAAAAGCACCCCCAGTGATGCTTTCCAAACTATCTCCAGTGATGAAAGCATCACAGGGGATAGTTATCGACTGTAACTGATGTGTTTGAAGCGAGCTCTTCACGAGGAGAGGCCAACATGGGAGAATCGCCATGACAAGTTGATTTTGCAGCACGACAACGCCAGGCTGCATGTTGCTCAACCAGTTAAGAAGTGCTTGGAAGGAGTGGACTGAGACTTACTACTCCACCCACCATATTCCCCAGACTCCCTCCGACTACCATTTGTTCCGGTCGGTGCAGTCGGCGGTAACGGCTTGGCACTTCACCGCGTACGGAGGAATCAAAACATAGCTGGATGACTGGATTGCCTCTAAAGAAGCCGAAATCTTCCTGTGTGGAATCCGATTGTGGGCCAATGTCCCAAAGTTACCTCTTCCGATTGGCAACACTTTGAATAAACCAATTCGTTGATTTCAATCGAACTACTTTTCGTTTGCTCAAAAATGGACGGCATATGCTACCACCTAATACAGGCGTGGATAAGCAGTTGTCAGATTCATCAGTGAGTGGTAGGGAATCAGAGCCCTTTTATCGTACGTTCGGTTTTCAGAAAAGTGTACAGCTCTGCGAGAAAAAATCCGCCGGGGAAAGCAAAGTGCTAGACAACTCGGCCTGTATTTTGGATCCTGAGGGTGGTGCTCGACCTCTGACCACGAAGCAACATCGCATTGTATCGGGTTACAACGTATTCGACTGTATCTGTAAACTTATCCGTATAAGAGGGTCCGATGCTCTAAAGCTCAGGAAATTGATTGGCTCCCAGCCGAGTCCGGCATCCATATATCTATATACGCTTGTCATCCCAAGTTTGTGTAGTAGGATTTCATCTCGGTCGTGCTCTACACAACTAGGCTGTGCTCTACACAACTAACCACAAGATCCACAGCAGATCGTGCTCTACGAGCCTCGAGGTTCCGCCCAGCACAAGTATCCTCCAACAATGTGTTCACCGTCACACGCGACCAAGTTCGACCTGTGAATACCTCGTTCGTGCAGTTCATTGCAGGATTTTTGTTGGTCGAGCGTCAGGTGAGAGAAGTCATCGGGGTCCGGCTGAATGGAAAAGATGGTGAATTTGGGAAAGTTTTTGGCTCCGAATATCATTGGTGATAGCGGGAGAGACAGGAAAGATTGGACGCAGCTATTAGTGCAGACAATTTCCTCTGCGGTGTTCTGATCCAGAGGATGCATTTTTACTGTATGATTCAGCAGGTCGACGCAAGGAAATTGGAACAGAGAAATTTTCTGGTAGGCCGACGTTGAGACGAGAGGAAAACGGAAATTGGAACGGAGATAATCAAATCAGCACTTTGAATGGTCAAGGTTCGATCCAAGAACATAAAGATTTGATCCATCAGCATCAAAATTTAATCCAACAGCATCACGCTTTGATCGAACAGTATCAAGATTTAATCCAACAGCATCACGTTTTGATCCAACAGTATCAAGATTCAATCCAATAGCATCACGTTTTTATCCAATAGCATCAAGCATCATCCAATATCAAGATCCAGCATCAAGATTTGATCAAATAGCATCAAGATTTGATCCCATAGCATCAAGATTTGATCCAATAGCATCAAGATTTGATCATCTAGCAGCGTCAAGATTTGATCTAATATCATCAAGAATGAGCCAATAGCATCAAGATTTGATTATCTAACAGCATCAATATTTGATCCAACTGTATCACGGCTTGATCTAACAGCATCAACATTTGATCCAACAGCATCAACATTTGATCCAACATCACCACGCTTTGATTCAACAGCATCAAGATTTGATCCAACCCATCAAGATTTGATTTAACATCATCACGATTGGATCATCCAACAGTATCAAGATTTGATCCAACAGCATCAATGTTTGGTCCAACAGAATTAACATTTGATCTGACAGCATTACGCTTCGATTCAACAGCATCAAGATTTGTTCCATCAGCATCAAGATTCGATCTAACTCATTAAGATTTTATTTAATAGCATCAAGATTTCTTTTAAAATCATGATGACTTGATCCCATAACATCAAGATTTGATTCAACAGGACCACAGGACTCCCTGCGCAGCTCACTGCCCTAATATACTTGAGCATTGAACATTCCAGTATAACGAAACAAATAAGCAGAATGACTTATTGCGACCACCCAATATACCTAGCGGATGTTCTCCAACTAGTCCCCTTCTGGAGAACACTTTTCCATGATAGGAATAGTTTTACTTGATCACATAGAAGTTAAGAAAAAGTGTTAATTTCAGCAAGCTTTTAAGCCCGGGTTCGGGCGTATACGTTCATAAGGCTGATAGCCCAGTCAGCCTTCAGCCAACCCTCAACTTTTCTACCCATAGCGTTAATTCCAAAGACTCTTCCCCAGCGTATCGCACGTGTAGATATAGTCACTCGAGCCCCGGTGTTCCGTTTTTTTCCCCTCAATCTGTCGTTGGCGTTGATTCAGTTATCCAAACTTTAATGGTTCATTAGTCGCGCATCGTGAAGCTAACCGGTATTCAGGCAAGGGGATGAAGTGGAGAGGGATGCCTGGAACTTTTTCCCTTTCCGGTTTATACCTCATCAGAGGTAATGTTACACTGTACAAAACTTGTGAATCGCGTCTGCCCATAAGGTTATCAGCTTCATCTTTCTCTCGCTCTCTCGAGCTGGCAGTCTCGTCAGCTCCGCGTCCGTAAAGTCTACCGATAAATACGCGTTTCGGATGGTGACAATTATTTGAAGCATGCCATTGCCATTGTTGGACGAAAAGAGAGCAGGCGAGGAAGAGAGAGAGAGAGCGAAAGAGACAGACAATAATAAAGAGAACGAGAGACATGATAAAAAAGAGAAAGGTATATGTATAAATAAGAAAACAGAGAGGAAGAGAATTGAAAAGTAAAGGGCAGAGGAAGGAAATAAAGAAGAAAGAATAGAGCCGCAATAAAAAGAAGAGGAAGAGAATTTTAAAAAATGGGAGGACGTAATATAAATAAAAGAGGGACACAATAAAAGAAAAGAGATCAGAGAGGAACTAAAAAGAAGGCGATTAAGAGGGAGGAAGAGAATTAAAAAAGAAATAGGGATACAGAAAAAAAAAAGAAAAAAGGGGGGATCACAATTTCAAAAATTGAGCCACACAGCTATTCTCTATTGCGCGCTCCAGGGCCTCAGTTAAGGGCAGCCTTCACAACATATGCAATGTGCTACAATCGCGTATGAGGTTCAATAAACATTATTCCAACAACCATGACTATTACTAACCTCCAACAGTGTAACCAAAATCCAAAACTATGTTACTCCCATTTCCAGAAAGAGAGAGAGAGAGAGAGAGAGAGAGAGAGAGAGAGAGAGAGAGAGAGAGAGAGAGAGAGAGAGAGAGATGCACCCATGCCAATCGGTATTACTTCAGTCCATCCGTTTGGGTTTGCTCCTGTCCATTCGAGACCGGCGTTGTATATCCTTCACTGTTGTCCCTGTGTATACATTCATACGAGCCTTCCCATCCACCCGCTCGTATACATTCGTGTTAGCATAGTTATTATAAGAGGATTGGCATGTTCGCCCAGTGTGGATTTACATCGGCTAATTTACCTGTCGAGTACTCTTGTGGTCGTTGCCCGCGGCGACTCCACCGGGCCCAGGGGATCGGGGGCTACACCGATAGACCGCTCGTGCAGTTGCAACGTGAGCACCAAACTTTTCCTCTTATCACACATATACGTGCAGATAAATCCAAACATGCCCACATACATGATTTTCCCTCAAAGGGTGGTGGCTCGAGCGGGGTAAGGGCGGGTGTTGGGCTGGGGGTGGAGATCGCTTTGAGTTTGCTTCAACGTGGTTCAAAGGGTGTCGATACAGGGCTCGGTAATGCGGTCGTACCCTGCAATTTTCCGGGGAATGGGCTAAAAGAGACCCCAAGCGCGGAGTCAATGTTTGTCCGAGCGTTTGTTGGAAAACTCGATCGTTCGATACCGTGATGGCGCCGCATTTTAGTGGCATCCAGCCACCGTACACGTGTACTTGCAACTTTTGCGGACAGCATGCCCGGGGCAACGAGGGGGTGCGACGAGCTGAAAGGAAAAGGACTCGCGCGATGAATGGCCGTGGAGAGTTAGTGAGAGAACTAAAGCTGCAGGGGGATAAGAGGCTGTAGAGGGTGAGTTGACAATTGCGAAACGTTGCGAAGGGCTAGTGGGAAAAGATCATAAATTGTATTTAAAAAATGTTGTACGCAAATGTTTTTTAGTACATTTTTTTAGTAAAACATAAAAAAAATATTTTGAGCGTGGTATTTGAAAAAAAAAACGTCATTGTTTGGTGACGGAAATACCACAATCAGTGTCCACCTAGTTTTTGCGTTTTGATGATCTTTTACTCCGTCAAGGTCATTGCAAGATTATGGCAGAGTCTGGTATCGTTTTAATTTGAAAAGCAGAAGAGGGGCTTCGAAAATCATATTAGCAGTTTGAAACATCAAGATTTGATCTAACTCATCAAGATTTGATTTATCAGCATGAAGATTTTATCCAACAGCATTAATATTTGATCTTCCAACAGCATCAAGATTTGATTTAACGCATCAAGATTTGATCATCTACCAGCATCGAGCTTTGATCTAACAGTATCAAGGTTCGACTCAACAACATCAAGATTTGATCCAACTTATCGAGATTTTATTCAATAGCATCAAAATTAGTTCATCTCTGAGAGCATCAAGCTTTGATCTAACAGTATCAAGGTTTGACTCCACAGCATCATGATTTGTTTATTCAACAGCATCAAGATTTGATTTAACGTATCAAGATTTGATCCAGTGGCATCAAGATTTGATCATCTAACAGCATCGAGCTTTGATCTAACAGTATCAAGGTTCGACTCAACAACATCAAGATTTGATCCCACTTATCAAGATTTGATTCAATAGCAACAAAATTAGTTCATCTCCAAGAGCATCAAGCTTTGATCCAACAGTATCAAGGTTCGACTCAACAACATCAAGATTTGATCCAACTTATCAAGATTTGATTCAATAGCATCAAAATTAGTTCATCTCTGAGAGCATCAAGCTTTGATCTAACAGTATCAAGGTTTGATTCAACAGCATCATGATTTGATTATTCAACAGCATCAAGATTTGATCCAACTTATCAAGATTTGATTCAATATCATCAAAATTAGTTCATCTCTGAGAGCGTCAAGCTTTCATCTAACAGTATCAAGATTTGACTCAATAGCATCATGATTTGATTATTCAACAGCATCAAGATTTCATTTAACGTATCAAGATTTGATCCAGTGGCATCAAGATTTGATCATCTAACAGCATCGAGCTTTGATCTACCAGTATCAAGGTTCGACTCAACAACATCAAGATTTGATCCAACTTGTCAAGATTTGATTCAATAGCATCAAAATTAGTTCATCTCTAAGTGCATCAAGCTTTGATCCAACAGTATCAAGGTTCGACTCAACAACATCAAGATTTGATTATCCAACAGCATCAAGATTTGATTCAACTTATCAAGATTTGATTCAATAGCATCAAAATTAGTTCATCTCTAAGAGCATCAAGCTTTGATCCAACAGTATCAAGGTTTGACTCAACAGCATCGTGATTTGATTATTCAACAGCATCAAGATTTCATCTAACAGCATCAAGATTTGATCCAATTCATCACAATTTCATCCAACGGCATCAATATTTGTTTCAATATCATCAAGATTTGTGGATCAGAACTGTTGGATACAGTATGGAGGTTTGATCCAACAGCATCAAGATCTGATCCAACAGGGTCACAACTACAAACCAGTACCGGCCCGTATTTATTCTCGCTGCGCAGCTTAACAAATGGCACGTAAATATTTGAGCGCTGCACATTCCAGTATCACGGAACAAACGAGAAGAATAATTTATTCCGACCACCTGACCTGCCTAGGGGATGTTCGCGCATAGCGGAATAAGAGACTGTATGTATGGGGGTGAGTTTAAACTTACGCACAGAAAGGGCCAATAGGAAAAGGTTACAAATTGCATCGAAAAAAAGTTATACCAAATCGAGAACAGGTTGTTTGCTTTCGGAAGTGTCACGATCGGTGCTATCCTTCAGCTAGTTTGAGGTATGTTAATTTTTCACTGCTTCAAGGTCATGTCAAGGTCTCATTTTGTTTCAATTGAAAAACGGAAGAGAAGCTTAAAAATAAAGGGTTTTCACTTTTTCAAAGGGGATTTGACTTTAGAATGGTTGAATCCACCAACTGAAATAATGGGCCATGTGGAGGCTCAAGGTCACGCTCACGTTTGAGGGATCACAAGCTCATATCCCAGAAGGTACGGATTGTAGAGGAAAAGGTTTGAATTAAAAGTTGTTTCGTTCGAAAAGGGAGAAAAGATGACGATGTCAATTTGATCCTGCGTATATCTGCCAGGGACATTTGAAAGTCAACATGGAGATTTTTTATTACAAGCTTTTTCTGATTGCATATATATAATATATATATGCATATATATATATAAGCTTAGGCCGAAGGATTATCAAATAATATGATTAAGGCCTTAGGCCAGAGTAACGGATATAAAATCATGTGCGAATTTAACAATTTTTTTCGTATTCAAAAGTGATTCAGTCATAAAATTAATTACACATCTATTTAGTATGATAATCAAGCTGTTAGAAAATATGTATATATATATATGTTTTTCGATGTGCAAAATGGCCAACTACTAATCTTTTCTTTTGTTATCTTTTTTTTGGCGCTCCGTGCCGACACATTTAGCATCCACAATTTGTTACCTACAACAAAAAACAAAAATTCTCGTTATTCTAGATTAGAATACCCAGAGAACAACGTACGGAATTAAAAAATATTGTTTTATTCAAAAGTTGTAGGTATTTGAACTTAAGGAATGAATTTTCAGTGAAAAATTTCGTTATAACTGCTCCTAAACTGCTCATAAAAAGAAAAGTTTTCGATTAATCAGTAATTCCATACGTACTTCGCTGCGAAATGCAATTAGGAACATAACTTTGAAATTTGAAGTAAATCGAATGAAAATTGTTGAAATTATTTGTCACGCCAATAGGAAAAAAGCTGTTTCGAGAAGTTTCGAGTAATCGGCCATTTTGTACATCGAATATATATATTCTAACAGCTCGATATTCATAATAAATAGATGTGTAATTAATTTTATGAGTGAATCACTTTTTGAGATGAAAAAAATTGTTAAATTCGCACATGATTTTATACCCGTTACTGTGGCCTAAGGCCTTAAGTATTTTCCACCCAGTACTTTGTCAGTTTTATCAACGTCAATATCATGGCAGGTCATCGGTTACGTTTCACCCAAGAAAAAGAGGAAGACGAGCAATAATACACGTTCTCATATTCTAGCAGTGGGGTTGACCTAGAAAAGTTTTGGACCCACCCTTGAAAAATAAATGCGCCGGATGCAGGGTCCGTCTTGATGAACTCTCTAAATTTTGTGTGTACTCTTGAAGTCTTTCACTTAAAAATATTGACATTTACCATTGTACCTAGTGCCAAAGTGACACTGCCATCTTTTTCCCCTTGTGAAACGAGACAACTTTGTTTGAAACTTTTTTCAGTATGTTCCGTACTTTTCGAGATGTTGGCTAGTAACACTTTGTCTCAGACACCCTGTTCAAATCTATATACATACAGGGTATCCTGTTTTGAATTCATTACCCTGCAACTCTCGATAGAATCATGTCCTGCTGAAATTTCAGTTCAGTAAAAGTCTGCTTGTGGTTTTTCGCATGCCATTTCAACAATTGACAACTTCTTTTACCCGTTTTTCTTTAAATACTCTTGGTCGTTTGTTTTATCTAGAAAAGTCTTCTTTTTTACCTTAAACGTTAAGAAAACTTTATGAAAAAATGTGTTATGCAGAATTTTCATACAAAGCAATTCGAACATCTGACTTTGATAGCCTGCGGTGTACTGATTACTTAAAAAAGTTGCCGAGGGATTGTTAATTCATATAATTTGCAGAAATGCCATGCGAAAACCCAAAAGTAGATGATCCTTTTTAAAAAATAACACAGCCTAGGTTACCTAAGTCCAAAGTCTAAGGATTTCGAGTTATCATGTCAAGTATGATTTTTGGAAGAATTCCCAAAATTAGGTGCAAACTCCTTCGTAATGTTCAAAAAGACAATAATTGGTAATTCAAGACTTCTTTGCGTCTTAGCTTCATGTGTATTCAATCGACAAACACCACTACAATCATCTGTATTCACACAACTAACTAAATGGGACGTGTTCGATAGTTAAAAACATGTCAATAAATAAAAAATACCTCTTATGTTAATGGTATTTAGAAAAAAAAGCATTAACATAGGAGGTGAACGATTTGGTACCTAATTTTGGGAAATTTTCCAAAAATCATACTCACCACAACTCGAAATCCTTAGACTTTGAACTAAGGTAACCTAGGTAACCTAGGAACATATCTGTTCCTAACGAGGTGACCTATCACCCCCTTAAGGCTTTCCATCGATCTTTCCAACACCCTGCATATGTGTGTGTATGTGTGTGTGTGTGTGTGTGTGTGTGTGTGTGTGTGTGTGTGTGTGTATATATATATACACGAGAGTGGGGTGAAAAGTTTCCGGCCTGACCAAGAAAAACGGTGTTTTAAAATTTTGTTTTGCTTTATTTTTCAACATAATCTCCATCAACACTGATACATTTCTCATAACGGTGTTCTAATTTAGTTATACCAGTTTTAAACGTAGATTCGTCAAGCTCCTCAAAATACTGATTTACAGCTTCGATAACTTCTTCGTTGCTCTTAAATCTTTTTCCGCCAAGCCATTTTTTGAGGTGAGGAAACAGGTAATAGTCGCTGGGGGCTAAGTCTGGAGAGTAGAGAGGATGCGGCATCAATTCAAACTTCAATTCGTGGATTTTGGACATGGCAACAATCGACGAAGGCGCTGGTGCGTTATCGTGACGAAACAAAACGTTTTTCTTCGCCAAATGAGGTCGTTTAATTTGCACCTCGTGCTTCAAACGTTGCGATAACTCTGCGTAGTATTGACCAGTGATAGTCTTACCCTTTTCAAGGTAATCAATGTATATAATTCCTCTCGCATCCCAAAAAACAGTAGCCATAACCTTGTTTGCCGATAAAATTGTTTTTGCCTTCTTTGGGGTTGGTTCCCCTTTTCCAACCCGCTGTTTTGACTGTTCTTTATTTTCAGGAGTGTAGTGGTGGACCCATGTCTCGTCAACAGTTATGAATCGACGCAATAATTCGTTTGGATTACGCCTGTACAGCGTCAAATTGTCGGTAGAAATGGTTTTTCGAAGCAGTTTTTGGTCGAGCGTTAGCAACCGCGGCACCCACCTTGCACACAGCTTTTTCATGTTCAAATGGTTGTGCAAAATATTTCGCACACGTTCAACTGACATCCTACAGGTCTCACCTATCTCATGCACTTTCAACCTGCGGTCTTCCAACACTATTTTATGGATTTTTTCAATCATCTCTGAAGTTGTGACTTCAACGGGCCGTCCTGAGCGAGGCTCGTCAGAGGTGCTCACACGACCCATTTTAAATTCAGAAAACCACTGCTTAATAGTTGAAGATGATGGGGAGGAGTCTCCTAGTGTTGAATCCATCTCTTCTTTGATTTGTTTTGGTGTGAAACCTTTCAAATGGAAGTATTTGATGACAGCACGTTTTTCCAATTTTTCCATTTTTACGAAAACAACGGAAGCGTCTCGCGCAATGTACTCTCAAATGCAAACTAACGTAGCGATGGGCTGAAACTGTACATACAAGCTCGGTAGGAATGGTACTGTAGGACGCCGCTCCAAAACTAGACCTAGTGGCACCATCTCTTGGTCAGGCCGGAAACTTTTCACCCCACCCTCGTATATATATATATATATATATATATATATATATATATATATATATATATATATATATATATAGCTGCGTATTTGAGATTATATGAGGGACGGCGCGTTGCTGGAGGGCTCCTTCCTATCCGGTCCGCAGACTCATTGACACGGTGACGTCTGACGTGTAATTTCCTAGAGGTACCACAGGCTTGCCTCATCCTCCGCATCGACCGTGGAAGTAACACCGGAAACGCTCTCTCTCTCTCTCTCTCTCTCTCTCTCTCATCCCTTAGGCACCCATCTCTTTCAACACGTGTGCACGTACAAAATCGCCAACACGGTGCGAAACGAACACGCACGCGAGCCGTCTTGTCCGGACACTTGCGGCAGAGAACTCTCGGGACATGCGCTGACCCGTGCTCCGACGGCCAACAGATGCATACGTGAGTGTCGGGCAAAATAACGAGATCCTGACTACCCCCTTCGCCTTTACCGCGTGAGAAGACCATTGGCCACACGAGTTCGTGTTCCACGTGTTCGCACGTGCCTAGCTTGTCTGTCAGGCGAAAAAAGGGCAATTTACGCACCCGGCGTGGCGGATGAAAATTCTTTGCATGATTCTGCGGGAAACGACGTCCTTTAGCCCTTCCGTGAACGCTGGAGACAATTTCCGCGTGACTCGCGATTACACGGAGAAAAAAAATCATTGGTTTTATTAAATGAAATTTCGTTGATTCGATTGTTAAATTGTTGGTGTGAATAATCGGGTTTATTAGTCCAAACAAAACACTATTGACTTTAACAACATGATGAAATTAAAAGTTATTTTTTCATTCAAAAGATATATTGTTAGCCGAGAACAATATACAGGGTGAGGCACTAACTGTTACCACCTTGAATATCTCTGTAATTATCGACGTCAGAAAAAAATGTTTGAAACAAAAGTTGTACCGTAGGAAAGGGGTCACCAAATGCGACCATTTTTTTTATCTCAGTGCAGGCGCTATCGTACAGTCAAGGTCACCTCCACTTTTTTAAATGGGACGGTATACTTATTTTTTTCAACTATCTTGTAGAGCATGAAAACTGCATAAAAAACATTTAGGGGTCAAAGTCGTTCGAGGTCATTTAAGATCAAAAAGTGACATGAACTTTATTTTTATGTGAAATTACTTTTATTCACAGTAGATGTTCAAAGTGATTGCCATTGGAATCAATGCAGTATTGCAATCTCCTCATCACCAATTTCTTATCACTTCGGCACTTATCGCCGAAGTCTTGTCATTGTCTTGTATGTAAACAACGGCACCAAACCTACATTGTACACGGAACATTGTACAATGTTTCGCCCAAACAAACCCAAGATAACGATAGTAAGAATGGTGAGACTAGTATTAATGAATCAAGCGAATGTAAATGATGTATTCTTTTGAAGAGCAAACTGATATGCTTCTAATTTACGGAGAATGTCAGAAAAATGCAGTGAGAGCCAGAGACTTATACGCTGAAAGATTTCCCGAACGTTCTCATCCTACACGCCGCACATTTCAAATTTTGTACACTAAACTGAGGACAACTGGATCCTTAGCCCGTCGGGAAAGTAACCGACAAAAGCGAGTTACTAACGAAGAAACGGAAATTGGTGTTCTCGCCGCCGTTCATCGAGACCCTTGTGCAAGTTCTCGTCAAATTGCGAGGGAATCTGTCGTAAGCCAAGAAGTATTCTACGTGTTCTACATCGTCATAAATATCATCCTTACCACATGAGTCTCCACCAGGAATCAACTGGTACGGATTTCATGAATCGCACTGAATTCTGCCGATGGGCTCAACGCCAGATTAAGAGAGATGACTCATTCATTAATCGGATTTTATTTACTGATGAGGCAACATTTACGAATCATGGAAATATTAACTTGCACAACATGCATTTGTGGTCAACTGAAAATCCACATTGGCTGCGGCAAGTTGCACACCAAAGACCGTGGTTGGTTAATGTATGGTGTGGGATTATCGGGGATAGAATCATAGGCCCTTATTTCATCGAAGGGAATCTTAATGGTAGGAAGTACACCACATTTCTTCAAGAAACATTAGGTCCGTTATTGGAAGAAATACCTTTAGAAACAAGAAACAGAATGTGGTATCAACACTATGGGTGCCCGACACATTTTTCGCTGATTGCTAGAAACGAATTGCAAAAGAGATTTCCAAATCGTTGGATTGGACGCGGAGGAGCTGTATCGTGGCCGGCTCGCTCGCCAGACTTGACGTCTCTGGACTTTTTCTTGTGGACATACTTGAAAGATCTTGTTTATAAAGAACGTCCCACTACGCCGGATGATATGCGTGAGAGAATTCTTCGAGCCTGTGATTTGATAAGTGCCGAAGTGATAAGAAATTCATGTGATGAGGAGATTGCAATATTGCATTGATTCCAATGACAATCACTTTCAACATCTACTGTAAATAAAGATAATATCACATAACAATAAAGTTCATGTGACTTTTTGATCTTAAATGACCTCGAACGACTTTGAGACCCCTAAATGGTTTTTATGCACTTTTCGATGCTCTGCAAGATAGTTGAAAAAGAATATACCGTCCCATTCAAAACAGTGGAGGTGACCTTTACTGTGCGACAGCGCCTCTACTGAGGTAAAAAAAATGGTCGCATTTGACGACCCCTTTCGTACGGTACAACTTTTGTTTCAAACATTTTTTTGTGACGTTGATAATTACAGAGATATTCAAGGTGGCAACGGTTATTGCCTGACCCTGTATCATTGAAACTATCTGGAAAATTATCGCGAACAAATTAGATAGTTTTAAATGCATTTTCTGCAACGAACTAAAAAAGCGTTTCAATTCATAGCATAAATATTGTCGATTCGAATGCACAAGAAACACTGAATTTCGTTCGTTTGATTCAGATTAAATCAAATGAACTGTTATTTTTTATGTTATTTTTTTCACCATGTTATGTTATTTTTTCACCATATCCGATATTGATTTTCAAGTACATCATTCGTTAAAATATTAATATTTCATTTTGATTGACAAATATTAAGCAAGGGTGTGAATTGGTTGAAAAATTATGTGAAAATAAAATTTGTTTCTTGCGCATTTGGTTGGAAAAATTCAACCAAATGATTGCCGAGCGCCACCGAAATTATAGGTGTGAGGAAACCTGTAGTTCTCGGAGTAACCGCTAGAAGCCGCACGCGCACTCGTTTCTCATAAGCGCAACGAGAGATCTGATAACGTAAGAATATCTGATATGCTCTCTATAAACGTTCCATTGGATATCTGATAGTCTCTCCACTATTATCGTGGATGATCATTCTAATGTCCACATTTTATTCAACATTTAAAACAAATTGAAAAACTCACGTCTCATAGCATGTTCGTTTCGATGTAGCAAAGAAATACTTTATTCTATTGGTTATATTTTTGTACGAAATAAAAAATGTTGTAGTAACCGCTTAATTATTTCATCCATACATCTACGGATTGTATACGGAATGATATCAATAGCATATAATTTTATTTGAAGGATAATGTAGAGATTCAGAAAACAAAAGAGATTTTCAAATAATATGTTATTTGAATCAATCACATTTTCCACCATTTTATAGTATTGTAACAATCTCATATATCGGTGGCACTCCGCGATCAGACATTTATTTTAATCAACCAATATATTTTTTTCATTCAATTGGTTTTTTTTTCTCAGTGTACTCGAGGACGCCTTTCTTTTTGCGCGCCCTTCGAGCGCTGAGCGATTTGGCCTTTGCCGACGATTGCTCACTCGTGTTTTGGGAAATTTGGTGGGGTTGTTGGTCGGGTAGGTAGGCTGAATTACCACGGTCTGTGGGGGTGCATCATGAGGGCGGGGCTTGGTGGTTGGTATTCGGGGATCGGACACTCGGATAGAATTTTCACGCACAACCCCTTAATCGATGGTACGAACACTGGACCATCGAAGATTGCTTGGGAATCTTGGATAGGAGAAACAATTACTCTTTTCGTCTTGCCGTTGATGGGAATTGAGGGACTGTAAAATGATTGAGGGGTGTGCGTGAGCTTGGGGCCGAAAATAGTGGGGAATTTTCTCAATTTTTTTCTGATGAGGATATTGGGGTGACGGACTTGGCATTTTACACAAAATTGATACGAGGTCTTGCCAGCTTTGATCTTTTTTTATATTGAGAAATATTGATAAACAATGGAGTTGTTATTGTTTAAACGAAGTGCTGCTGTTGTTGCATGGCTAATCCTCGTAGATGGTTCTGGCAACTAGGCTCAAGAGAAATGAAAAATTAAAAAATGTACTTCAAGTATGACAATAAACGTCCGTGGGAACGAATACTATTTTTTAATTTTGAAAATTATAAACATGCCAAGCTGTTTATAATTAAGAAGAAAAACACGTTTAAGGGGTTACACCCACTTGCGATTTTGAAAAAATCGATTTTTGTTTTATTGCATTTTTTTGAAGTATAAGTATCTGAGAATATGTCCTGAAAATTTCAAGTCGATCCGAACAAAATTGACTAAGATATGAGCGTTGAAAGAGAAGAATCCGTTGTGTAAACGACCGGAAATTGAAACTTTAAACGCGTTTTTCTCAAAATGGCATTTCTGAAGTCGGCGACCAAGATTACTCGAACACTAATGAACCGATCTTCTTGAAATTTTGCAGGCTTAATTAATACATAAAAATGTAGTCTTTAATCGTTCCATTTTTTTTTTCGAAAGAAAATGGCCGTTTTATAGCCAAAAAACGGCCGTTTTTTTCGTTAAAATCGAACCATTAACTTTGACTGTCCGCCATTTTGTGAAAAATGAATATTTTTTAAAATCCTTCCATTAAAGACTAGTTTATACTTATATTTGACTAAATCCATCCGCATTTTTTTTTCAGATGATCCACTTCGCCGCAATGTTGGTCACCGCAAACCGTGTATATAAAAACATTCTTTCATTGACGGCCATTTGCCACTAAACAATGTAATATTTTTTAATAAAAAAATTACTGAAAGTTCTTCAAGATGTGTTCTTTAAGATGTTATATTGATCGATTAAAAAAGTTTTGTAGTTTTCTTTTAAAACATTCATGAAAAAGGCCTTTTTTGCGCTACAAGTGGGGGTAACGCCTTAATCATTCGTCATTAATAAATATTCATACATATCAAAAAATCATCCGGTCATACGATAGAAAATGTCATAAACTACCCTCCGTCTAAATTTGAAGAGAATCGAGCTAATAGATCTATGACTATTTTTATAAAATTAAAAAAATTACGAACATCGCGCGAAAAAAAACGTTCGGGTTTTTTCGAGAAAAAAAAAAATACACTGAACGTCGGTCTATATTGGGTGATCGCGCGAAATAACGGGTCACAATAATTAATAATTTCACGGCGAGGCGAGAGTACGGAGAAAAAAGAACAGAAAAATGAAAATCGAACAAAAATAACCAATGAAGCAGTCTTTATCGCGACACGGAGAGACGAACGTTTATAATGCACCCCCGCAGACTGTGGGGTGTTGGTGACGGTTCGATCGATTTAACGGTGAGATTTTGTTCGGGTGCAGACATCGTCATCGAGAGGCGCGTTCGACACGCGTGTGTGTGCGGATGTGTATATTTACATGTGTGTGTATACACACACACACACACATATATATATATATATATATATATATAGCGATGGAGTGTACACACGTGAAACTTTGCTCGACAGCGCAAACAGCCCGCGAAACTCGATTTGCGAGCTGTTTAATTTCCCACTGGTTATTCATTAGCCGGTTACCAACTTGTTATTACGGAGCCGTTGAATTATAACGCATGCGGTTGTGTGCCGGTGCTGTGGCGCCCATGCTAATGGGACTGGACGCCATCCGTCCATGCCCAGTGCTTACTTGGACCACCTACCCCCCCTGCTCGTTTGCATTTTTTCTTTGTGTGGAAATAAACTGCGTTGGGTGTCGGGCATGTGTGGATGTGTGTGAGTGGGGTTTATTTTTCATTTTGTTACCGAAGGTTTAACGTCGTCAAAGGGGCGGTCGAGAGTGGAAGGAAAGTGGGTGCTGGGATGTCTTTTGGTGGGTTTGTCGGTATATTTGTGAATTTTATTTTTTGGCAACAGTAGTGTGAGTTTGTTGGGTTTTGTGGAAGGGGATGGCGATGACGTTCTGGGAGGGTGAGGGAAAGCCAGCTGGGAAGGAAGAGGATTTGGAAAAATGCATTCAGGATCTTGATGATGAGATTTTTCGGGTGAATTGATGATTGGAAGGATTGCTAGTAAGAAGAGTTGATTGGAAGAATTGATGATTGTGAGAATTGATGGTTGGAAGGATTGATAATAAGAAAAATTAATGATTGGAAGAGTTGATGATCGGAAAGAGTGATGATTGGAAGAATTGATGGTGAGAAGAATTGATGATTGAAAGAATTGATGATGAGAAAAATTGACGATTGGAAGAATTGATGATTGGAATGATTGATGATAAGATGAATTGATGATTGGAAGGATTGCTAGTAAGAAGAGTTGATTGGAAGAATTGATGATTGGGAGAATTGATGATTGGAAGGATTGATAATAAGAAGAATTGATGATTGGAAGAATTGATGATCGGAAGGCGTGATGATTGGAAGAATTAATGGTGAGAAGAATTGATGATTGGGAGAATTGATGATGAGAAGAATTGATGATTGGAAGAATTAATGATTGGAAGAATTGATGATGGGGAGAATTGATGATTGGAAGAATTGATGATCGGAAGGAGTGATGATTGGAAGAATTGATGATTGGGTGAATTGATGATTAGAAGGAGTGATGATTGGAAGAATTGATGATTGGGAGAATTGATGATTGGGAGAACTGATGATTTGAAGAATTGATGATTGGAAGAATTGTTGATTGGAAGAAGCGACGACAGGAACAATTGATGATTAGAATAGATGATGATTAGAAGGTATGATAATTGAAAAAATTGATTGAAAGATATTTATGATTGGAAGGATTGATGATTGAAGGAATTGGTGATTAAAATAATTGACAACAAGAAGAATTGATGATTGGAAGAATTGATGGTGAGAAGAATTGATGATTAGAAGAATTGATGATTAGAAGAATTGATGATTGGAAGAATTGATGATTGGGAGAATTGATGATTGGGAGAATTGTTGATTGGAAGAATTGATGATTGGAAGAGATGATGATTGGAAGTGTTGATGATTGGAAGAATTCTTGATTGAAGGCATTGGTGATTGGAAGAATTGATAATTGGAAGAATTGATGATACGAAGAATTAATGATTGGAAGAAGTTATGATTGAAAGAATTGATGGTTGGAAAGATTGATGATTGGAGAAATTGATGATTGAAGGACATGATCAGGCAAATCTCGGTTTGCAAGCATATCTTCAGTTACTTTTCGTATTAATTGGATCGTAATGACGAGCTGTATTTTCGAGTACAACAATGCCGGAAAACAACCAAAGGATACTGGAGAGTGACGAGCTCCCGAAGAAAATTCTACCTGCCTTAACAACTATCTCGATTGCAACTTGACCCAACGAGGTGACCCAATTACGGAGGCTCGAGCATTCTCGTCGTTTCCCATTTTCGGGCTGGCACTGTCCTATTGAACGGACAACTGTTTTGTAGTTTTATTCTTGTGCTTTTTATCTTGAAAGCGCTGCGGACGATTTCAATGGGAACTGGACGAATGTACAGTTCTCTAAGACTTTGTGAAAATTTATTAAGGGGCTCGAATTACCGGATCCATTCCCACCAAATAAAGATGGACGAATAATAAAATTAATTTTACTTCTATCAGCCTTGCGTCTTTGATCTCATTTTAGTTTTGATGATTTTCCCGTGATGTTGAAATAAATCAATAAATAAAAATACAAACTTTATCGAATTAGGACCAGATACCTTATTATTCTTCGAGCCAGTGTTCTTCGAGCCAGTGGATTTTTCCCTACAGAAATTATTGGCAGTACGCTCGAAGTTCTGCTTCTTAAGGCTTCGAGACTATATTCGATAAATTATGCATTTTCTCGAGTCTGTACCGAGATTTATCGTTTTTTAGCTATCCTTTATACGAGCTTTCTTTTTCCGTAATTTTATGCACATCGAAGCCTACAGCAACTCGAATACAGTAACCCTACGTATATCGTTGTAAATGAATATTGCTGACATCGAGAAATGATTTTTCGAGTATTAAAAAATAAATTCCACACGTGTGTATATCCCTCTTACAAGTTTTCAAAAGCAATTAGTAGTAATTTAGACTAGTATAACTATTTTTTTATCATCTGAACTCAAGTGACTGATCCTCTCGAACCAATTTTTTAAATGTTTTATCAACATTTAAGCTATCAACGTTAGTGTTCAGTTGGTCATTTATTTATTGCTCAACTGTGCACTTCGCAACGACAACACAAATAAAAAAAATATCACGAGGAAAGTTTATACCCAAAAGAGACGAATGAAAAAATGCTTTTCTTTTCTGAGAAAGTAAAAAAGATCGTAGAATGTAGATGGGAGTAATCCGGATAGGTATGAATACATGGCATCGAAATTTTCCTTTTAAAAGTCACTTTTCGGGCCACCCTATAAAATACATGTGAATTTTTTTCGTATATAGTATATTTAATAAAAAAAATAAACTATTCATGAAATGCATATAAAATATCTTCAATACATTTTATATTTTAAAAATTCAATAGATTTGAACCACGGTGGATTTGAACCACGGTGGAATCATTAAAAAATCGATACATCGGTACACCGGGTGACAATGGTAAGGTGGCCATGTGTTTTCTAAAAATCTCGTGCAGAGATCTTGCAACTGAGAAAAAATATGTTTTTGAATGATTTTTGCAAGTCCTCCCCGAAAAATGAAGAGTATTTTTGTGACAAGTAGTATTGGTCAGAAAAAAATGAGAATTTTGAAGCAAACAAATTTAAATTCCCTTCTGAGTACAGTAGAACGAAGATAATTAAATTCCGAATACGAAACACTGAAAAACTTTTTCTATCTATCCCGCCATCGAGGAAAAATGACCAAAGATGCATTTTAAACGGGATGAATAGAATTGAATTAAATTAAAAAAGTCTCTTACAAGGAACATCCCTCAGGTGACACCCTTCGATTTTGTTGAAAATTGGATGTTATAAAGCACCGAAAAGTAAGCGATACGTATTTTTTTAGCGGCGGAAAAACGGTTTTAAGGGGTGAAACGAATTCTCGAAAATAACGGTGTTTTTCGTTTTTCGTCGATAACGTTATCGTTCTCATCTTCAATGTATAGTGCACAAAAAAATAAACATTGTTGCAATTTGAATTTTTTCAATATCTCGTATCGTTGAAACGTTATCGACGAAAAACAAAAAACATCCCCATTTTTGAGGGTGCGTTTCAGCCCTTAGCACCGTTTTTCCGCAGATAAAAAAATACGTATCGCTTACTTTTCGGTGCTTTATAACATATCCAAATTTCAACAAAATCGAAGGGTGTCACCCGAGGGATGTTTCTTGTTAGAAGTGTTTCCGTATTCGAATTTTACTATCTCTCATTGTCCTGAACTCAAGATGGAATTTTGATTTTTTTGGAGTGCTCTATTTCTCCTGGCAAATACTACTCAACACAAAAATACGTTGTCTTTTTTTTCGAAGAGGACTCGGTAAATCATTAAACGTAATATGTTTCTCGGTCGCAAAATCTCTGTGCTAGACCCTTAAAAATCACGATTGAGGTAGAGTATCGACAAGTCGAATATCCATAAGTCGAATTTCCATAACCGAATACCCATAAGTCGAATATCCATAAATCAAATATCCATAAGTGAATATTCATAAGTCGAATATCCATAAGTACCAATATCCAAAAGTCAAACATCCATAAGTGAATATAAGTCGATATCCATAAGTACGAATATCCATAAGTGAATATAGAATAGAAATGAGTCCCAGAAATGACGAGAGGTAGAGGAAAAGTGAGTATAGACGAAACCCAAACAAACTCATTTATCTCTACCTCCCGCCATTTCTGGCACTCATTTCTACTCTATACTCACTTAGTTATTCCATTACCATAATTTCCATAAGTCAAATTATAGGATATTCAACTTATGGATATTCATACTTATGGATATTCGTACTTGTGCATATTCAAATGATGGATATTCGACTTATGGATATTCGTACTTATGGATATTCGTACTTATGGATATTCGTACTTATGGATATTCGTACTTATGGATATTCGTACTTATGGATATTCGTACTTATGGATATTCGTACTTATGGATATTCGTACTTATGGATATTCGTACTTATGGATATTCGTACTTGTGGATATTCGTACTTATGGATATTCGTACTTATGGATATTCGTACTTATGGATTTTCGACTTATGGATATTCGACTCATGAATTTTGGACTTATGGACATTCACTCATGGATATTCGACAACAGTGGAAAATCACATGGCCACTTTACAATTGTCACCCTGCATATATAAAATACCGATAACCTGATAGAATCCGACCATCAATGCATTCTCGTTTGTGTACGTGAAATCTTTTGTTATTACGTGAAGACGAAAAAACGCGCTCATACCAACGTTGATACGTGCAAATCCATATTGTTGTATTGTTCCCCGCGCCGACCGTAATTAACCATTAGCTCGGTGATTTGGAACAATGAGATTGGCAGCTAGCAGCTCTCGTTTCAATAATACACCGGGCGCGTATATATTCATTCCCGAGTGGCGTTGTAACGGCTTCGCGATATCATTATAGCGGCGCGGTTCATCGGCGATAATGAATCAGATATAGTCGTAGTGTGTGTATGTGTGTGCGGTGCAGCGTCAAAAGTATCGTCGAGGGCGGAAGCGCGAGACAAACATTACACCAAGCCCATCGATAAATGAGCATTTATTATTTTAACGGGGTATCCCTCTCTGGAAGCCCAATTTCAAGGGTCAGAATGACGCATTTGTTTCTAGTAACACATTGGTTGGAGAAAAATATTTTTTTCCCAGCACGTTGTACACATGTTTGTGGTTACAGTGTATTTTTTTCGGAAGAAAATCTTTTTCCGGAAGGCCCGAAACGGCGGGATCTCTACCAGGCTCGAATGTAATCTGAAACGAAAACAAAAAAAAAATTCTTCAAATATATCCAACTGGCTATGGGTTCACCATCCGCTTTTCGAAATTTCGAAAATACGAAAAATGACAGCTTCTCCAAAGAAAATCTCATTTTTCTCTTGAAAAACAGCATGCTGACGTCATTGTTATTAATAAATGGTTTATCTATGGTTATTAAAATCTTATTAATATATATCTTATTGATTTAAATCTAATTAATATATGGTTATTAAAAAATGCGATCGTGAACCGAAGATGACCACACTGAGAAAAAAATCATTGATCCAATATCATTGGTGTTGTTGAATGAAATTTTATTGATTCAATTGTAAAATTGTCGGTATAAATAATCGGATTTGTTAGTGCAACAAAACGCTATTGACTTTAATAACGTGATAAAATAAAACGTTTTTTTTTTAATTCAAAAGATATATTGTTAGCCGAGAACAATATATTATTGAAACTATCTAAAAAATGATCGCGAACAAATTATATAGTTTTGAATGCATTTTCTGCAACGAACAAAAAAACAGCGTCTCAATTCATAACATGAATATTGTCGATTAGAGTGTACAAAAAGAATTGAATTTGGCTCGTTTGATTCAGATAAAATTTCTATTGAGTAAATCTGTTATTTAGTGTTTTTTTTCCACCACATCCAATATTGATTTCCAAGTACATTATTCGTTAAGATATTTATATTTTATTTAGATTGAAAAATATTAAGCAAATGTCCGAATTGATTAACAAATTATGCGAAAATAAAATTTGTTTCTTGCGCATTTGGTTGAAAAAGAATCAATCAAATCATGGCCGAGCGCCACCGAAATTATAGGTATGAGGAAACCCGTAGTTCTCGGAGTAACCGCTAGAGGCCGCACGCGCCCTCGTTTCTCGTAAGTGTAGCGCGAACCGAACATCTACTTAAACGCCGGAGAAACTAAAGAGCATCGTTTCTTGGCATGTGACTAAGATCAAAGTGTAGTATCTGTTCTAATCAGTTGGATATCTGATATTTTCTCCATGGATATTCCATTGGATATCTGATATTCTCTCGACTATTATCGTGATTGATCATTCTAATGCTTACTTTTTATTTAATATTTAAATCAAATTGAAAAACTAACGTCCCATGGCATATTCGTTCCGATGTAGTAAATAAATAATTAATTCTATGAAATATATTTTTTTTGCGAAAAACTGCGAAGAAAACGCGTTTTTAAAAACTTTTTTCGTTTTTGATCTGCCAATTTTATATTTTTTGATGAAACTTTATATCCGAGGGTTATTTTGTAGCTGGTGTCATATTATGAATCTAATGGACTTTGATTTTTTTTGTTTTTAGACAAGCCGTTGCCAAGTAGTGATGGAGCTACCTAGCCTACCTATTTTTGAGGCGTTACGTTAAACTATAGTTTTTGTACTTAAAAATGAATAAAAATGAAAGATTTTTTTTTTCATGCATTTCAAGACTTTTTTTTTATCAAGCCCAACAACTTTTATATTCATATCTTTTATAAAATCCTAAAAAAAAAACGCGAAAACAGCCTTTTTTCGTGGCTCCAAAGTGGACTGGCCCCTTAAAAAAAGGCAATCCAAATCATGATAAGTCGATAGAGTCCCGCTATAACGCCATGAGTGACATTTCTGCGACGCGTTAACATAATCTATTCCAATTGTCTTTACGATGGCCAGTTTCTTCCATATAAGTCACATTTGCGGCAACTTATGCTCCAGTTTTTTTTTTGGCAAAATAATTGGCCGTTGAAACGCATCCTTCGCTAGAGAAAGTATATGCCGAAGATGCTCCGTCTGATAGAACGTGCAAAGAGTGCTTTCGCCGCTTTCAAAGTCGTGATTTTTCCATGGACAATAAGGAGCGCGGTAAACTAGCCAAAAGAGGGGTGTCCTATATTACGAGCTGCTGAAGAACGGACGAGGGCGAAGAATTTTAACGAATTTAATTTTTCTTCTAAATAAGCAACAATCCACTATACATAAATTTATCCATACACACATATGTATATGTTTATATAATATACAAAATTGATAATATTATTTAAAATAGTTTATATTTAATCATTTAGAGAAGATGTTTTATATTTTTAAATTAAATAATTTGAATATTTTTGGAACTAATTTTTTTATGAATATTTTAAATATTTTTAAATTCAATTTAATATTAAAAATATAACATTTGATGAATTATATATTTTTCATTTCATGCTTTTTAAATTAGTTAAATTTATTCGATAAATTTCTCAATCAGTTACCTACATATAATTTAATAAGTAAAATTGGAAGAAAACAATGTTTAAAAAAATATACACATATTGATACATACACATATACACATATATATATATGTATACATATATATATGAGACTAGTACCATCCTACTAGTACAGACTGAGAAAGACGGAGCTATAAATTACAAGCAGAGCTGGTCTGCCGAGCACGTGAATTTAATCCGAGTTACAAATGGAGTGTCCGTTCTCGGACTGATGTCGGTCGTAGCCTCGGAGAAAGGCCAAGAGAGAGAGAGAGATAGGGAGAGACAGGTTGATATTGTTGATACACACACGCACACCTTCATATATACATACACCCACACACTCGATCCCAAAATGGTGAGACGAGCATGGGGATGGGATTTTACTTGTCTGACCACACGCTCGTGTCAAGTAGTGGCAGCCAAAGCTCCCCTCGACCCTGTTGAACCTTCGCGAATGAGCGAAAAGCGTGGCTCGAGGTGGCTACGTACGAAAGGTTCGCGTATATATACTGCTTGGCGAATCACTGGGTACCAAAATGGCGTAAGAGCGAATACCTTGCGCGTAAAGTGGTGCCCATATCGGTGCCCATTA